>RQTK01000961.1:139516-168472 GCA_003991915.1 Elysia chlorotica
GATAGATAGATAGATAGATAGATAGATAGATAGATAGATAGATAGATAGATAGATAGGCAAATGGATAGATAGATAGATAGATAGATAGATAGATAGATAGATAGATAGATAGATAGATAGATAGATAGATAGATAGATAGATAGATAGATAGGCAAATGGATAGATAGATATATAGGTAGATAGATAGATGTATATATAGATGTATAGATAAAAAGATAGATAGGCAGGTCGATAGATGATTGATAGATAGGTATATAGATAGTTATTATCCATCCTATATAAGTGACAGCGACTTGCTGGCTGAGGGTCACATACGCTGCACTGTAGCATCACAGTTAGTCAGCGCCAAGATCCCTGCACCTTCTCAATTATTTTTATATTTTAATGGCAAAACAGCATCATGGACCATTACTGAATATCAAGTATTCATTTTCATAAAGCCAAAAAAAGTATTGATTTGAAAAATTTTGGCTTGTCTCCAAAATCAATTAAGTGTTTCGATGTACGTGTGGGATGCATACTTTACTTCCAACCCGTATGGGAATAGTAGTAATGTTAAAAGATATAATGTGAAAGTGGTTGATAGCATCAGATTTATAGCTTATGGTTCATAGTCTATAATAAATTGTAACATCCATAGAGTTCAGTGCTGTCATACATCTTATTCCCATTCACATACGGGACAACAGCACAGTGGTCAGTGTAATTGAGTTGAGTTGGTTTAACGCCCATCGTCAACATTATATAGGCTACATTGTGGACGGTCCCCAAGACAAACGTCTGACAAATTCATGTGCTACACATGAGATAAGGCGGGGATACCATTATACTGACACCGACGGAATCAGGGAACGATATCGGACAAATAAATAGGTCATAGGAATCAAACCGCGATCCATCCGATCTGGAAACCAACGCTCTACCACTTGAGCCAGTTCGTTCGCCGCAGTAGTCAGAGTGGGCCTAGAATTACCCACACATAATCTTTTTGTCCACACAATACCTTCAAAGCTGGAACCTTACTCACACCACTGTACAGCGTGAATGGAAAGGGCAGGCCCGTGTCTAGACCCGCTGCCTGATGTCCACAATTATTGGGAGTCCGTCTGGTCAACAGGAATATGAGGGTCTTAGCCTAATTACATGTACATCCATGCTTTGCGATTCTCACAACTTATTGCGAATGACGTTATCGTGCCGCTGAGGAAGGTGATTCACCGATGTAGACCTTGATAGCCACGCTGCCGACCCAACAAGTCATAATATCAGACTGTCTGGATATTGCCAAACAACGGTACGGCTTTTTCATGTTCATGCGTTACAAGTATGATTTTCCGTCGGGAGGTTGGTGGGTCCGTGGTTGACGCGACTTAATTTTCCATTCCTGTGAGGAAAGAATAATAAAAAAAAAAACAGACACTACTTGTCTATTGCTTCCGTTAATGGAAAGTATTAGTTCTATGTAATGAGTCTAGTTTAGTTGTTTCTTTTACGACTAACATCAGCACTACTATAGGGTATATTGTAGAGGACGCCAAGACTTTTGTCTGACAGTTTTAAATACATAATAACACGAGAAAGGGCAGAGAGACCAGCAGGAACTGCTCATATTATATTGACACCGACGCAACAAGAATGTGGCTAAATCGGACAAATGCATCTATGACAGTGCGTGAGTTTCGAATCGCAGACCTTTCAATCGGGAGACCAATACTCCACCACTTAAGCCACAACCCTGCAGCCCGCAGCCTGTGGTCTGAAGGTTGGTAACCCGAGGACGGACACGCCTGTCCTTGTCTGTTGTGACCTCCTGTTCCTATGACTGTAGCTGTGGCTAAAGGCTGACCGCAGGGGGTGGACCTCATTAGGCTCATTATTCTGTCCCAGGACTCCGCGCTGTGACGAGGTCATCTGAAACCGAGACGTCCTTGCTCTAATAATACCTCCACTGTCTCCAGTAACAGCCTCTTACAGCAGTACCGTTGGTTATTAATAACGCAAGGTTGTTGGGCAACCGGTCTTTGGGCAGACCGTTACAGCATCACTCTGGGAAAGTAGGAAAGAACGCGTTTGGCATGATCATTCCTGAGAATGAGACAGTCTTCTCGAGATGTGGAGATCCAAGGCCATCGAGGCAAACTCTTGAAATTGGGGTCTTAAAAAACCTTCTCTCCTTTAACTTTTGAGGTACATACCGGTTACCTGTTACCTGTGACTTGTTACCAGTTGCCCGTTACATGTTACTTGTCATCTGTTATCAGTTACTTGTAGTCAAATGTTACACGTTAGCCGTTACCTGTTACCCGTTCCTGTTAAATGTCACTTGTTACCATTTACATGTTACCAATTGCGTGTTACCTGTCACTCGTTATTTGTTTCCTCGTTACATGTTACCAGTTACATGTTACCTGTTACCCGTTACTTGTTATCCGTTACCTGTTACCCATTACATGTTATCCGTTACCTGTTATCCGTTACCTGTTATCCGTTACATGTTACCTGTCATCTGTTACCTGTCAGGGTCGCTACTTATGACATTGGTTGATATCGTCGTTGTATGGATAAAGTCAAGCCACATTCTCTGCCTCCACAATGTACATGTCCAGGTAATTCGTCGCCTTAAAATAGTAGTCTCTGGTTCCTTTGCCCTTGGGGATAGTATGGTTGTATTTTGCTGAAAAATGAATTGCGAAGTTCCAGTAGTTTAAAATTTTCAGGTCGGATGGAGTTGTTAAAACTATTAGTAAACCATCACACAGGTTTTGTAGAACCAAAATAAGAAATTAGGCAAGGGGTTTTCGTCCGCTTTGTTTGGAGTCAGAGGTTTGTTGTTGAGTTAGTTTAACGTCCAACATCAGCACTATATAGGCTATACTGTGGACGGGCTCCAAGACTAACGTCTGACAAGTGTATGTGCTGCGACACACGAGACAGGGCGGAGATGCCATGACTCCTGTCACATTTTACTGAGACCGACCCAACCAGTAAGGAGCGCAATCGCCAAGGCTCGAACCTGCACCTTTTGCGTCGGAAGCCGATGTTCTACCCCAGGACCACCGCACCCCCATGGAGTGAAAGGGACCTCTAAAGGTGACATAGCGACGGTGGATTGTGAAGAGTTAGCCTAAGAGGTTTTGAGGTCAATCTTGCCGGTGGTGTTGTCAGGTCTCAGTCTTACACTTACAGAGCTTGGGTGGGCTCGATCACTTACTGGGCTAGTTCAATGCGACAGGTATACAGGAATGGTTTACGCACTTGGCAATGAATGGCGGAGCTGGGTGGGCTATGTAAATACTCCATTCACATACAAACAGAATCACGTAGTTTACAAAGGCCAGGCTAACCAAATTTGTGAATTAGCCAGCAAAACTAAGAACTACTTAACTAAAGGAGTCCTTGGGCAATACATGTGAGTTTACAGACGCTCTACTTGATTGACGTACCTGGAGTAGATTCAAGTTTTTCAAGTGTCCTCCCGGGCTTTCTCTTCACCCACCCAGTCACTCTGTCACTCTTGTATGTTTGAAAAGGTCGCGGCAATATTTTTCCAGTGTCTACCTAAATTGTTAGTATTACCGCTATGAATGTTTTGTCGGAGAACGTATCAAATGTTCGTGTTTTCATTATATTTCTTATTTCTATTTGCGGTTTTTGTTCCAAATCGAAGTCGGTTCATGCAAGGTTTGGTACAGACTGTTTAATTAGCATCTAAGGGTAAAGATTACTTTCACTTGTTCCCATTGGTTTTGACTCCTCTACTTCTCTCTCTTTCTGTCTCTTTCTCAATCTTTCCCCTTGTCTCTCTCTGTCTAAGTATATCGCTCAGCTCCTCTCTCTTCCAGTATCTCTCACTCTCTCTGTGTCTTTCTCTCCCTCTCCTTCGTTCTCCACCCTACTCTCTCTATCTCTTTCTGGGAATCCTATATTGTGAGCTCTAACAGAAGCAAGATGGAGACCACAAGGTACAATATAGACCAATTAGATGATCGTATGTGTGAAATACCTCTATACGTTCCACCCTCATTGGCTCCGTATATTGGACGAAAATTCAAGACGTCAGAAATCTCCCCTGCCATGTTAAGAAAGGCCTGGCTGAAAGGTAGCGATACAATATAATACCATAATGTGGTTTATAATAATATGATATACAACTGACTGTTGGTATAATCTTCTAAGCTATGTGGTATATTTAGTAGAGGATACACTATTGTTGTGGTTCAAATTTGAATATCTATTTTAGCATCATGTGGCCCAGTTCTTTAAGCAAAGTGATTGGTCAGAATTTCTTTCTTGCCGCTGTTCCTTCATAATACATGTACCGGTACTTATGTTTATTTTACTTCCTCATTAAAACATAGCTTATGACCCCTAATATTTCTGGGATCTTTGAAGTTTCTATATTATGTTGCATGTTGTATATGACTTTTCAAATCCTGATTTTATCATGCATTTATTATATATTGTAACAACACAGCGTTTGTTGAGCATTTATTATTGTATTATCCACAGGCGGTGGCCCTGGGGTAGAACATCTTCTTCCGACGTCGGTGTCAGTTTAATGTGACCGGCTGAGACAGGAGTCATGGTATCCCCGCACTGTATCGCGTGTGGAACCACATAAAATATTCAGACGTCAGTCTTGGAGTGCAGCAGTTCTGGTTTCTGCATGCCAACTTTATCCAAGACCTCCTTATTTGTCACCTTATCTTTCCAAGAAATTCTGTTCATTCTCCTATACATCCACATTTCCAAGGCATCTATTCTCTAGTTACTGTGCTGATGTACCGTAAATACAAACGTTCTCACTGAGACAATACATATATAGCCCTAACGTGCCGTAAATACGAAGTCGGTCACAGAGTCCAAACATTTTTCCGTTGATTCCTAACTCACCGTGTTTATCACTCAACGAAGCATTGTTGCCAAATAAAACTAAAACCCAAAGATGCATGAAAACGTGCATTCAATGCCCCCTCCCTAGGCCCTGTGATGTGACGTTCTCTGTTCTCTATGCTGCTTTGTGTCGTCCAACTGCAGCCGAAGCATTGTTATTATTTGTGACTGTCCGCGGTATTGTTACTGTTTGTTACTTTGCGAAAATCACCTGGATGCAGCGTCAGAGGAAAGTTAAGTGCCCTGTCTCCGCGTTCAGCCGTGCACAGTGCGCTAATGTGCAGCGTGGACTTTCCCGGAGTAATTTTATAGCTTCCGGTATGGTTTGCTGGAATGCACACTCTCTCTAAATGTCCTTCGTTTGTCTCTCTCTATGTGTGAGTATAATGGGTCTCTCCCTCGTCCTGTCTCAATCTCTACCACTGTCTCTGTCTCTGTCTCTGTTTGTCTATCTGTCTGTCTGCCTCTCTCTCTCTCTCTCTCTCTCTCTCTCTCTCTCTCTCTCTCTCTCTCGCACTCTCTCTTTCCCGCTCTCGATTTACCGTTATGGCTGTCTCGCTCTCACTGTCTCTCTATCCTTTTGTTTCACTGTAGCTTTTTTATACCCCAGCTCATTCTCTCTCCCACTCTCACTTTATTAATCTATCTTCATCTTTCTACACAACCCCCCTTTCTCCTTCCCCTCCTCTCTCTTTCTTCCTTATATCTACTAATCATTTCGCCTCTTTTGTTTTCTATTTATCCCCCCCCTCTCCCCTCTCCCTCTTTCTCTCTTATTTCTATCTCTTCCCCTTTCTATTCCTTAATCCCCTTTAACATATACAACTATTTATTTATGACAGTTTTTGTGGTTGTCCGTTGCTTATCGGTATCCCCCCCCCCTCCCACACACACACTACTCACCATATCACCTTAAACCAGAATAAACCTTTATTAATATTTACCAATGCTCTGGCATCTTGATTGCTTTTCCAGTTTGCGCTGCTATTTTCTGCTTGTTGTTTTTCTGGTTCTGAATGTGCCTTAACCATTGCTGACTGACAAAATGCAATTTTTTGACATACGGGCGGTTATTTTCCTATTAGTGTATGAGCGTAGTCTCCCCCTGGCTCGGTTGGCTAGGCGAAAACTGTCATGGCGTACTGTGCCAACAATCTACTCTAGATCTATATCTGCAACAATCTGCTGACCCAGCCCTCATGGTGCGCAAAGTCTGCAATTTGCGGCAATTCCCGTGTAGGGTGTGATGTGATAAAGGCTACACTAGACAATAATATTGTGTTGCTTTGATGCCTCTCGGGTCTGAAAGAACTGACGTAAAACATGACCCTTATAATACACCGTATTTCCACACACGCTTTACCATGTAGCTCACTAAAAAATGAAAAAAAAATCCTATTTTGATGCATTACATGGAGTGGACGTATTTTTAAGGTCGCCATTCACCCCGCTCTTGGTATGGTGAGACAGGTGCACACAAAACGATGGTCTGGCGAGATGGGAGGATGGGTGGGAGTGTGTGTCTCAAGGCGGAAAGTAGGGAGGGGTTGGGGGAGGGGGGGGAGGTGTTGGAACATAACAGGATATTACAAATCAATGAAATATTATAACGATGTAAATAAATAAAACACAATCATGTAGTAGCCTACATCTAAGATCTAAATGTTGAAAATTTCTACTTTCTCTCTTTCCTTTTTCTTTAATTCACAATACTAAAACAATATATAACGACTCTCATCTTAAAAATGGCCAGACCGGCAGATTGCACTTGGTATCAACATGAGGAAATCAAATGTTATTTTCTGAAACACGTTAAGTTGACCAACTCCGACAATCTATAGTTTTGTTGTTTTTCTAATAGTTGATGTCTTACACTTTGCTGCTAAAATATTTCTGTGATCGGAAGTAAAAAGTCCAAGCAAATATTGTCAGAATCCATGCATGAATACTCTTCAAAGAGAGGCTTGTTTTAAAATTAGTCATTAACCAATCACCTAGTGAATTTTGTTTGACCTACTTTCTGGTGATGTTCTGTCAAACCCCCTCTGTGGACTTCATTCAGATAATGTCTATACAAAGTAAACCATGTTCCGCTTGACTCCCGCCCCCACCCCATCCCCATATGGCCCCATCATCACCCCTGCCGTCCCAGTTTCCACCCTGTCTGATCGCATCAGGACCAGTGACTGAAGAGACGCGCTCCGATTGAGTGCTGCTGTGACGGCTCTCATTAGCTACCCAGGCTTACGTCCCTTCCCTTGCCGGCATGACAAGCAGAGTCCCGTCCCCTGACACTGCGCGCAAGGGCAGAAACCGACATAACTACCGTGCAATTTTCTTGTCTACAGAGCTATATTTGACCTTTACACACTTTCCCCACATCAAACTGCCAAAAATTACCCTGCTTTTGATTTTTGTTTTGTTTTTTAAAGAGTTGGGATTTATGAGCTATTTTAATCTGAATCTGGGCAGCTTTACTGTTAATCTTTTTTTTTTTTTCATTTCTCAACTTTCCTGTGTTTAATTGTATTATAAAAAGGTAAACAAGTATAATGGATACTTTTGCTGTTGATAAAAGAGATGCTTCAGATGGATAGGTCGGTAGTGCTTTGGTTCGAGGTTCGAATTTTAGAAAATGTCCTTAACTCTGTACATGTACATGTATTGGATTGTTAACATAATTTGAGGAAGTAAGTCTACCAAACATTACATAATCAGCAAATGATATTTTTCAACGCACAAAATAACCGCTTCACTGCAATAAGCATTTTAAACGCTTTGCTATGTAGAACAAAACAACAGCAACAAAAACAAAACAAAACAAACTGAAAGAAAAATTAACAATGTTGTCCACAATCAGTTTACTGTTAATTTGAAAGAACCACCCGTCCACTGTCCCGTGTTTGCCCAACTGCAGCTACCATTGATCCTTCAAAGTAACCTGTTTAACTCGGATTTGGCTCACTGCACATCGCTAACTTCTTTCCGTAAAAAACCCAACATGAAATGACAAAATAGCTGTAAACCGCCAAGCTCGTGAAATAGCCTCCCATCAACCCACGCTACTCATTCAGTCTGTGTTTTCACCAGAGAAAATTAGAAGATTGCATAACTGCATGAGACTGTTACAAGGTCAAATTGGATCGTTGCGTAAGTTTGGTGTCGTTTCAATTTCCCCATCATCTGAAAATATTAGTAGTAGGATGATGATGTACGAAAACTCAGATATCGTCGGTTTTTTTTATTGCCATTTGGACCACAGTAGTTCAGTATTCCCTTTACGATGTACACATGTAGATCTACATTTTTGATTTGTATCACCGTGATACATGTACATATTTATAGATTTAAATTTTTTATCGCAAAAAATACATGCACGTTTATAGATCTAAATCTTACATTTTTTGCTAAATGTCCACACCCCAACATAACCATTGGTTTCCTTAGCTTGTCTTCAAAGTGTCGTCGACACCGAATCAACCGATTTTCAATTAATTAAAAATAATTGGTGATGAAGTGTTTTTGAAATTATATATTAGTTCAGTCAGTAACCCAAGCTCCACATTATGACATAAGCCTTTGATTTCTGCTCTGCTGTAATTAGACGTACGTCCCAATGTCTCCGTGTTTGTACATGGCATGGCGCCTTGTCGATCACCAATGCTACTGCTAGGCTGTTAAAAGCGTACCAGTGAGGTATCTAGTCAGCCAGTACAGTATGTCTCAGATTTGATGAGGTGTATATATGAATCATCAGTGAATCATCGATAGAGCCCACTCAGGAGTTCTGATCCTCTGGTACACGCCATCCATATAGATCGACGCTTTACTTACACATTATCATATTCCACGGATTGAGTTGAGTTCAGCTGGTTTAAAGCCCAACGCCAGCAATATATAGACCATATTGTGGACGGGGCCCAAGAATGACGTCTGATAATTTTACATGCTTTCACACACGAGACATCGTGGGGAGACCTATACTACTGTCTTAGTCGGTCAAATTATACTGGACACTGACCCAACCAGTTACATGGTAAAATTGGTCAAATAAATATTTGACCGATGGCAGGTTTTAAAACCGCGGACATCCCGATCTGGAAACCAGCGAGCCAGACACACACACACGCATCCTCAACCCCCGCCCACTTATTGTTTGGAGGAAATAATTATCTCTCTTAATTAAACTTCTCCTCGGTTCCCAAGAGAAATGAAACGCGACGACTAAGGCCAAATCTTTTCACAAGACTTGGAGACATAAGTACAACGTTTCCGTAGCTTACACCTCTCAATAAATATATGAGACTTAGAAGACTTACGACGAGTCGTAAACTACTGTGACGTTGTACTTACCACCTTATTAATGATAACATTTTACGCGCTGTCATCAGAGACAGAGCGGGGATATCAAGACTTCTGTCTCGTCGGTCGCAATTTCTGACACCAAAACAAGCATAATGGAATCAAGCAGTCTGATAGGGGAATAGAACCCCGGACGCGTGGTTTGAAGCCAGGCGCTTTATTCCTACCCCCCCCCCTCCCGCCAAAATCCAAGTGTCCCAGCGATCGCCAGGAGACTTACACCAACATGGAAACTAGATACACCAGGTACATGCAAGGTCAAAGTTGCCGACCAAACATCCTTGTTGCGGCAGGCACTGAAAAGATGTGACTGCTAGGCCTATGCCCTAGACTCAACTTGAAACAGAAGCTGCCCCAAATTCTTAACAGGACAACGGGTTAGTGAAGAAACATAGACAAAGAAATTCCAGCCGTCTTTCATCTCGCCGACAGCAATGGGAAACGTAAAGATCGATGGTATGTATGGACTAGATAGGGCAGCGATGGCTGGGATGCTGACTTGCATATGTACATGTACTATATAGGTTCATACCAGGCACTGTTCAAGCTTTGCCATGATCGGCAGGCGAACAGAAAGGATGCCGCATTGGACTGTGGACCTTTGTCTATGCCAATACATGTAACGTTTTTTTGTGCACTGTTTTGTTGGTCTCCTACTTTTTTCGCGGAGAGGAAATTAATAATCCTTTTCAACTGGTTCTTGAAGAAATTTACAAGAGAGACTGAATGAAAGTTTTTTATCCATGCATTTCAACGTACACAGACGTTGTCCAGACATGATGGTGGAAATCCCATACCTATCCCGCAGACTAGTTTCCCATTGGATGTTGTTTCACTACTAAGGGCGACCATATGAATATATCGATATCAAGACATTTCAAATCATGTTAATTTAAACCAAAGTAAAGCAAGGGCAGCATATGTATGACAGTGATCACCGTTTATCATGCACGAAGCAGTCCCTCCTAGAGACGTAACTGCCGACATAGCAAGATCTATACCAAGTGGTCTAGATTAACACGCCTTGAAGCTGTACCTCTTATTATTAAATATAGAGCGTATTGAAAAGTGAATAAGTGAATATGTCTAACAATTCGCGTCACTAAAACAAAGAAGAGTTAAGTGTGCGGTTTTGAACTCAGATTTTGGTGTGTACAGCATATTTTTCTCAAAACTACATCATCATTTTTACTAAGTACGCGATCATTGCTTAGCGATCCCAAAACCTCTCATCACAATATTAAAAGAAAATAACATCAAAGCAAAACATAAATGTAAATACGCCTTATGATTTAATGTACTGCTACACACGAGACAGGGCGGAGATACCATGACTCCTGTCTCAGACGGTCACATTAAACTGACACCGACCCAACCAGTAGGGAGCGAAATAGCCAGGGTTCGAACCACGGACCTTTTTCGTCGGAAGCCGATGTTCTACCCCAGGACTATCGCGCACCCTCAGTACATGAGATAAGCAGTAACGAGATGTCGATGATTGTAACAGTATACGCATGTCTGCCTTCACAGAGGCTAGAATTGAATGCGACTCACATATTTACTCACTGCCGAACCAATCATCAATCACCAGTTAGTAGGTCTAGACCGAAAGGTAACACTTCATTGTCACTTGACACCAAATATAACTCAGCAGTAAAATACCGACTGATAAATAGTAGCTGTTCTCTATGTAGTTAGATATGAATCAGTCAATAGTGATTGTCGTTGTTGTTGTTTTTGAGTTGGTTTAACGTCCACATCAGTACTATATAGGCTATATTGTGGACGGGCTCCAAGACTGACGTCTGACAATTTTTCATGTTCTGCAACACACGAGACAGGCGGAGAAACCATGACTCCTGTCTCAGCCAATCACATTAAACAATAGTGCTTGTCACTGATGAGCAGGAGACTTTTGGTTTGATTCTCAGCCTATCATTTCGAGGCATGATTCTCTAGGCTAGCCAGGGGCCGTAAACCTAATTCTTTTTCCAGAAGTCAGAGCTGATGCATCAACTGATATCCTGTGTCACCTGGTATCTGGTGTCACACATCATATCAATATCAACTCCGACCAGCAGGGCTGTGTAGCTTGCAAAGAGGCACGCTAGAAAGGGGTGTTGGGGATGGGGGAGAGGTGTATTTTGGGACCTGTCAGTCTGTACCGACAGCTTTTGACCTTGATGGGGTTTCTTTAAAGGTTATTTTCTTGTATATTGTTGTACACAAATGTACGTAATTTTTCAAGGAACAACAAAACACGACTGATGAATGTATGTGTTTTACGGGGCGCCACGTGGCTCAGTTGGTATCGTTATGAACTGGTTAGCAGGAAGACCTGGGTTCGAATCTCAGCTGATGCGCCTCTCTCCCACGCCACTCCTTCTACGGTACATATTTAAAAAAATCTACGGATACAAACCTAGTCAAAGATTGATTTTTAAGCTATCCCACTATCTTCAACTTATACCTCTACCAGTCAATGAGTCAAAGTGCGAGTGTGTGCCTGTGTGCATCAACCACCACCAAGAGCCAAGTCGCGCCACCTGGTGTCGCAGATCATGGCGATATTACCCAATCTGGATTGTTTTGCTTGCACTGATTCAGGGAGAGGGGGGTGCACAGACGCCTCATCAGCAGTGAGCAGTCAGATAATTAATAGCCGCCTAGAGCACATTGTTGTAGAGGGGCATGTCTTATTATAGTTTAGTAGTGAATGACTAAAGTGTGTGAATGGAGGTGTGGGGAAAAAAAAGGAAAACGTCAGTCGGAGCAGGTGAAACTCCCTTCAGTTGAGTTGCCGTTGGGTTGAGTTGGTTTAACGTCCAACATAAGCACTAAATAGGCTATACTGTGGACGGACCCCAAGACTGACATCTGACAATTTTATGTGCTGCCACACACGAGACAGGGCGGGGATACATTGACTCCTGTATCAGCCGATCACATTAAACTGACACCGACCCAACCAGTAGGGAGCGAAATTGCCAGGGCTCAAACCACGAACCTTTTGCGTTGGAAGCCGGTGTACTACGTACTGCGCCCTCAAGGCTGCATACAAGGGCACAGCTTGTCCATGCTTTTCAATTAACGAGGACTCTTAATTAGTGGGTGCGTGAGTAAGTGGTAGACAGATAACACTGACATCGTCAAGCTTGATTCGTTAGCTATGACCGCCGGTGGCTCTGTCCGTTAGTGGGGGCGAACTGGCTCAAGTGGTAGTGTGTTGGTTTCCAGATCTTCAGACCCGCGGTTCGAAACCCACGATCGACAAAGTTATTTTTCCAATTTCGTCCCCTGTAACTTATGAACATTCTAACTTACAACAATCGTTAAATTACGTCCCCTTTTTATCTGTTGGTGCAGCCAGTAAAAAAAAGTTAAATCTACGATACAAAAAGTACACTTTTTTATGACAAATAGTTATCAGGACGCACTTTCTCTTCATCAAAATAGGAACTCTTCCACCTAAAACAGGATGCACTCTAAACGTTGTTAAATGACAAATTCTCTAGATTAAATTAATAAACTTAATTTGTTTTCCCTCACAACCTTGAGCCTATGAACTAAAACGTACACGAATTT
Organism: Elysia chlorotica; assembly: GCA_003991915.1. Lineage (NCBI taxonomy): Eukaryota > Metazoa > Mollusca > Gastropoda > Plakobranchidae > Elysia > Elysia chlorotica. Next base: position 152,359 of record RQTK01000961.1, read on the forward strand.
TATGTATAAGCATTTGGGTTTTTATTACAACTCACTCACTCACGGATATCCCGAAACCAAATATGCCACCACAATGAAATTGTAACTGTCTGCCGACTGTGTCGGTGTCTGAAAATGTCTGCAGACACTTCTGTCTGCAACTGTCTGCAAACACGTCTTCCTGCAACTGTCTGCAGACACGTATTTCTGCAACTGTGTGCAAACACGTCTTCCTGCAACTGTCTGCAGACACGTATTTCTGCAGCTGTCTGAGGACACATCTTTCTTCAAATGTCTGCAGACACGTCTTTCTGCAAGTGTCTGCAGACCCGTCTTTCTGCAGACCCGTCTTTCTGCAACTGTCTGCACACTCCTCTGTCCGCAATTGTCTGAAAATACGTCTTTCTGCAACTGTTTTCAGAAACGCCTTTCTGCAACTGTTTGCAGACACGTCTTTCTGCAACTGTCTGAAAATACGTCTTTCTGCAACTGTCTGAAAACACGTCTTTCTGCAATTATCTGCAGACACGTCTATAAGCAACTGTCTACAGTCACATCTCTCAAGGTTGCATCTTCTAGTCGGTGAAATAACGAATGCCTATGCTGTGAGTCAGAGATAGACAATTTTTTTTATGTGACTTTCTGCTCAATCACCGTAACCAATATCTGTGGTGAGACTGAGAGCTTAGCGCGTGCACATGGCAATATTTCACGTGTAATGCTCATAAAATGAGAAATTGAAACAGTCGCGACGATGTGCCAATATGAAATGTAACACCGATGTTTCAATTTGATAACCTGACATTCTGATGTCAAATGTTGTAAGCAAATGCTACCATTAATTAGCGCCTTGCTGGCGAAGAAGGTTTGCTAGAACAGAACTGCTGGGGAGGTCTATTCCGGTGCACCTGTTTGATGCATAGTCGGGATTTAGTATTATTTTCTAGCAAAAGGTAAGATTAGTGTTAGCTCATAGAACAAAGATTTTTTTTCTTTATATATTTTTTCTATAACGTGATCACTGTGATCATCTTCATCACCGTTATTACCATTACTATATTATAACTACTATCATCATCATCATCATCATCATCATCATCATCATCATCATCCTCCCTTCTCTTCATCATTATCATCTGAACTGGCATATATGCCAAAGCACAATGAACATCATGTTTTGCAATACTAAAAGTTCTCTCCTTATTGGGAAGAGACTTTCGGCCAGACACCCGTACCTTTTTTGTTTGTTTTTAGTGAGGGGAGTTTGCATGACAAGCCCTTTGATATTTGTGTATTTTTCAACTCTCTCGCTTATCTGGAGCAAACCTCGATCTCAGATAAAGTTCTCGTAGTTTTTTTTTTTCAAAAGCACAAATTGTTACTAGTCCAAAATAGTGCTATGTGGTTTTATATGGTTTTTTTTTACTTCGCTTTAGTCTTGTCTGGACAATTCAATTCCTCTTCAAGCCTATTTCAGAGGAGGTGCCAGGTGGCTCAATCATTAGTGCTGTGCACTGACAAGCAATAGTCTGTGTTCAAATCTTAACCAGTACCACCGCCACAGTATAGGATTCCACTGGGAAGTAAAGGGACCGCAAAACCCACCGAAGATATCTGGCTCCTTCATAACATTTCAAGTTGGTATTTATTTTCAAGGTCCTGGGCGCGTCCAAATTATGTGCATAGATCTAGCCATGGGCGCATCTAATTATTTTACTTTAGGCGCCACCGAGCGTCGAAAATCCTCCACAATTAATTTTATTCCGATTTTCCCGTTCTCATGAACGGTGTGATATTTTTATCTGGGTATTGTTAGCGCAACTGGCAAAGCTGAATATAAAATTATACGCCTGTGGATATCTGTACGTCGAAAAGATATCTATAGCCTGCTGTTTGTTTCAATCGCCAGTCGCACTTTTAGGCATCTGAGTGTGACACAAAGTCCTGTTCATACCGTTAGATTTATCTAGCATTTTGTAGAGACGATCACATTAATTTCAACTTGGATGTTTTACCTCGGGATTGGATTATGAAATGTGAAATGTGCTGGTATTCTTCTGTACACTGCTGGTGGTTCAAAACTATTATTGGTTTGTTAAGATTGGTAAAATAAGTTTAGAAAATATATAAATTATTGTTTACAGTATCTATTTGTCTATCACGTCTTCGCCTTTTGACACAATCTAAGTTTAATGCGCGATCTTGTAGATAGTGGAGACACAATATAGGTATGGTAAATTGTTGATCTATCTATCTATCTATCTATCTATCTATCTATCTATCTATCTATCTATCTATCTATCTATCTATCTATCTATCTATCTATCTATCTATCTATCTATCTATCTATCTATCTATCTATCTATCTATCTATCTATCTATCTATCTATCTATCCATCTATCTATCTATCTTCATCCTCCCTAATTATGCGTTTTCGTCGTAACATTCAATCAACATAAAGATCGATCTATGAACTCACCGATGCACCAACAATCAGTCGCGTGATAATATTGGTAATCTTTCGACATCATGGTGGCCCCCCCCCCCCCTCCCGCCTTGGATCTACAAATTACGAATGAACAACAACACAGGTTTATGCAGTCAATCAGTTTAATCATAACACCACTAATGGCCAGCTTTCAGCTACTGATATCTCAACTCCCCATCTCCCCCCCTCCCCCCCCCATTTTGTCCCACCCACCCACACTCTTTAACACACAAACACCCTCGGTTTTACAAATTAAAATATCAACCATCAACCCAGGTGTCTCCATAATTTTTCTGATAGCATAATAATAATAGTAATAATAATAAAATAATAATAATAATAATAATAATAATAATAATAATAGGCATAATAATAATAATAATAATAATAATAATAATAATAACAACTAGAACCATGCGCCCGCCCAATTAACATTACCGAATACATGACTGTTTACCCCTGCGCTGTTTCACAGCTGGAAATCAAACAGCCGCGCAGATCAGTAAAGCTTCGATCTGCTGTGTTATCCACAAAAATGGTCAGGACGGGGCGGCTGAGGCCAAGTGCGGGTCGCGGCGATCAGCACCCCAGTCCTGGGGTTTCTTGGATTTTTCTGTGGTTTCTGCTTGTATAAGCACTTACCTGGCTCCCTGAGTGCCTGGCGACGTACGTTTTCTCCGTAGTGCCTGTTGCGTGTCGGCGAAATAGACTCGGTGTGCATTCTCTCTCATTTTGCGCCGCCCTGTTAGGTTCGGCCGAACTGCCGAACTGCCCTGATTAAAATCCATAATGGCACCCCTGCTCCCCTTTGCTCCCCTCTGCTCCCATCCACCTCTCAATCATTGCTTCTACAACAGAAACAGATCAGAGTTTTTGCTGTTGTTGTTGTCACGCGACCCCCCTCCCAACCGCCACATACAATCACCCGGGACACTCACACATATACACATACACATACACCTAATTCCCCTTAGTGAGGCAGTCTGGCAGAAACAGTCGGACAGACACTAACCAGACTAAAACGCCGACTTATCAGGCTTTGATCCCAAGCGGCGGGAGGTACCGCGCCATATCCCACGGTCTAGCTACTGCGCCAGTCGGCCCGTCTCCCCCAGCCCGCTCTCTCGCCACCGAACTGTCATGTCGCGGCGGGCGGGACTCAGAATCAGAGTTTCAACCTGCGCGCGCGGCGGGCGGGGGGTTCAGAGCCGCGTACTGGAGAGAGAAGAGACTAGAGAGAGCTCAGACAGTCAAACCCCAGAGTGCCCTAAGACTAGGTCTGTAGTTCATACCGTAACTCTGGTACAAGTGTATCAGGTACAGCGGTAGGTAGCGCGCCCGCGTCCAGTGATCGACTGAAATTCGGAACTTAGGCGCCCACTCAATTAATTTAGCAGAGACAATAGATTTAGGTTCAGGTGTTCCTTATTGTCAAGGAAATATTTTCATCATTCAGAACTTGTTCCATAATTCTCTTGCTGGAGTATTTCTAAAGCAGTGTTGTGGTCGGAAGAGAAAAAAAAGGACTAACACTTCATTTCTCTAAGATATAATTATATTTCTTCACTTTTTTGGAGACATTATTTTCATTTCTCTAAGATATATATTTCTTCACTTTTTTGGAGAGTTGAAGAGAGGTAAATCGGATAAAGTCGCGGCTGGCTTTTCACGGTAAGTTTTTAAATATTTGTTGTTTTCGTATTTTTGTTGTTTTCATTGTAAAACATAGTGTGGTTCATCCTCACAAACAAGGATTAACTTAGAAGTGAGTTTGCCGTATTTTGATAGAACTTGAAAATGTCAAACTTTTTATCCTATTAAATAACAATCGAATTGACACAAATAGAAACTTGTTCTGCTCCCTCCATATTCCTTATCTCTTTTCCTTTCTTTCTGTTTCTCTTTTCTTCTTCTTCTCTTCTTCTTCTTCTTCTTCTTCTTCTTCTTCTTCTTCTTCTTCTTCTTCTTCTTCTTCTTCTTCTTCTTCTTCTTCTTCTTCTTCTTCTTCTTCTTCTTCTTCTTCTTCTTCTCCTCCTTCTCTTCCTCCTCCTCCTCTTCTCCTTCTTCTTCTTCTTCTTCTTCTTCTTCTTCTTCTTCCTTCCCCTCCATCCTTTTCTCCTCCTCTTCTTTCTCTCACTTGCTTTCTCTCTTTCGTTTTCTCATCTTCGCCTTTCCATCGCAGAAGTCCTCACGTATATTAAACAAAAAAATCATATAGATTAAAATTGGGGCCCGTACATAGTACTTTGAGTCGAGGTTCAAAAAGCAGCCCAAATTATACGAAGTCGACTTCTTCACCCAGCGCGCTTTCTGTTTTGCTTTCTAATATTCTATCTAGATTAGTTTGTTGCTTTCTACGATTTATTTTATTATATACATCAGCAACTTATTTAAGCCTATTGGGCAAACATTTGGCAAACAATTTTTCCTACGCGTTTTCACATAACCATAATGGTGTTGTTCCCTATATAAGAATATAGACTTCAAGACTGGTAGTCTTTAACCATGACAGGTTTAACAGTTGACATACCTCAAGTTTTATTTGAGAATGTATACAAAGCAAAAAGAACAAATATGAAAAAGGTTAACCGAGAAAAAGAAAACAAAAACGAGCAAACAAAGCCTTTGAAGTTGAGGTTCCCCTAAAACTTTAACAGGTGTGCTAATCCTGCGAGAAAAGCCCGTAAACTAAAGCCTTACTGCTACCTCAGGTCGTCGTTTGCGCATGTCCATAATTCTGACATTAATGGTTTGTGGTCTTCGCCGTCAACTTACCGTGGTATGGTAGAGAGCTGACAAAACAATTATGGGCATGCGGGCGTTGAGGTGGGGTTGGGGGAGGGGGAGGGGGAGGAGAGGAGGCAGGGGCGGAAAACACGGAAGGACAGACAGGGAGTACCGGACGAGGAAGGACAGACAGGCAGGGAGGGAGAGATATGAGATATGGAGAGAGAAACAGTGAGGGAGAGACAGGGAGGGAGAGTGAGGGAGGGAAAGACACGGAGGGACAGACAGGGAGGGAGAGATATGGAAGGAGAGACAGGGAGGGAGAGACAAGGAGAAAGAAACAGGGCGGGATAGACAATAAGGGAGAGGCAGCGAGGGAGAGACAGGGAGGGAGATATAGGGGAGGGAGATACAAGGAGGGAGAGACAGGTAGGGAGAGAGATAGGGAGGTTCACCTAAAAAGACACCGGGAAGGAAAGACTCCGGGACTAAACAAGGTAGTGTTTGGTTCGGTGACAGTATAATGTGATTGACGTTGACAGAAATTCTTCTATCCCGAACTGTCGCTGTACGATGACAATATAATGTGAGCGGCTGAGACAGGAGTCCTGGTATCCCCGAACTGTCTTTGCCAGTCCCTGTAGCTGCAAGTAAAGTTATCAGATGGTAGTATCGGAACCTTTTCACAGCATCAAGTTGCCCTGGGATACTAGGAGAGAGCTTCAGTCTCTCATACAAAAACAAAAAGCCCTAAGAAAAGTTTATGGTACAGAAAGTATGATGAAGAGAAAAATAATTATGTATCTTTGAATTTAGACAAACCATACATTAAATGTAAAACATTTTTCATTTAACCTGTTTAGGGGTAACGAGCTTTGTGCAAGTCGTCGCAAATCTTGCCATGATGCAACGAAATGTTTATAATTCGATGCAAATTTGAAAGTGAACACGCTCTTACTGCTGAGGCATCCGTTTTCTTGGAAACAAAATAGTAACTTAGTTTTCTTGGAAACAAAAAAGTTGTTTAGTTTCTTTGGATCAAAATAGTTGCTTAGTTTCTTTGGAACAAAAAGGCTGTTTAGTTTTCTCGGAAACTAAATGGTTGCTTAGTTTCTTTGGAACAAAATAGTTGCTTAGTTTCTTTGGAACAAAATAGTTGCTTAGTTTCTTTGGATCAAAAAAGCTTAGTTTTCTTGGAAACAAAAAATATTGTTTAGTTTCTTTAAAACAAGATAGTTGCTTGGTTTCTTTGGAACAAACATTTAGTGTTTTACTATCCACATGATTGTATGCTATAGAAAAACATTTTAAAGGTACATGCAATAACATCTTTATTTTTGTTTATCACTATTCGCATTCTCTGAAAATGTATATTTTACCACAACACTGTATGTCCTTACTATCGATTCATTTTATTTGCTTCGAAAGTGAAATATACTGCATTACACTTGCAACTGTTGTAATGCATCGGTTTATACTTATATTGTTTATGTAAATCTATGTAACAAAACAAATGATGATGCATCAACCGGTGTTACTAATTGATTAACTTACAAACAGTCTGAACAAACACAAACTGCATCAAACAAATCAACCAGACCTGCATCCTTGCGAAACTGACTGAAAAGAAAATTGGGCAATTTTTTTCGGTTTGGAGGGAAGGGAGGGAACATTTTCAACTTGTGATGTTATGTCTAGTTTTATTTAGACTGGTAGGTCAGGCTTGTTTACAGAGCCATAATATAGATTTCCCTAATTACAGTACAAATTACAAATATTCCAAAACAACGAACATGGTAGAAGGGGATTTTGCATTTTCGGAACAAACGCACTTCAAACGAGCTTAATAGGGTAAACAATGATAAGTACGTAAAACAAAACAACAACAACAACAACAACAACAACAACAACAACAACAACAACAACAACAACAACCCAACACTTGTTTGTTTGGCCTACAGCGATGTTTTATACATCAAGGTATGGAAAAGCTATTTGGCCGCCATGTCGGGTGTGCCAGGGTCGTGTCACCAGGGAGGCCAACGTTACTGTGCAGTAGGTTGTGTATATGTATATGAATATATATTTATTGTAGCTGCGGAGATTATGCCTAAATCCTGGCTTGTTAGGGACTGAGGCACGGACCGATCTGGCGTTGTTTGTCAGAGGCATGGACCTGGTGAACAAATCCAAACAGACTTCGAACACAAAAAAAAAAAAAAACAGCAAGAAAACGGGGAACGAATGAATGGTATCCAGAGAGAAAGAATTCTTGGTTATGGCAAAATAGGCGGATTTAAAACTAAATGGACGTTTATAAAGGTAGGCAGACAAACAAAGCTGCAAACATAGGAAACGGGAGGAATAACTACTTAGTATTAGAGGGATGGAGATAAAGAAAGAGAGAGTGAATGTGGAAAAGGAATAATAATAATAATAATAATAATAATAATAATAATAATAATAATAATAATAATAATAATAAATTACATTTATTTAGCGCTTTCCAGAAGAAGAAGAAGAAGAAGAAGAAGAACAACAACAACAAAAAGAAAAGAAGAGCTGCAAGAACAGCATCACAAAAAACAACAACATTTATCTTAAGAAGAAAAACTACAACTGCAACAACCACAACAGCATAAGCAATAGCAAAAATAGCAACTGTAACAGAAACAACAACATCTATCAATAAATACAACAACAAGAATAATAATATCTATAAAGGAACACGAGGAGGCGGACAAAAAGGGCAACTGGAGGAGAAGGGAAAGGAGAAATGTTGGATGACAAGTTACCGGAGGACGTAACGGAAATTGGGAGGAAAAAGATGAAAATAAACAACAACAAAAACATACAAACGAAAAACAACTATTTAAAGGGGAAAATTGCCAATGACTATCGCCTCTAACCTTTGTAAGAGCTTGTGCTTTATCTACTGGACTGGATAACGCCTGCCGTATGAAAGGTCCGGGTTCAAACCCACATGAAGTCGATTCCTGGGAACGCCTGGAGCACTGGGTTTCCACGAGCCTGACCCCGACCCGCCAAGCCCACCAGGCAGAATAGCGGTGATAAATCTAGGCAAATGCAACAGGATAACGCGTCCAAATACGAATTTTTGGCGTCACATCACTCAGAGGATGAGTTGGTGTGGTCGCTTGGCCTATTGTGGGGGTCGTATCACACACAATGAAGCCAATTTGATGAAACATAAAACTAATTTTAAACGGGAATTGTTGAAATATCGTTCGAATATCACATTTTCCCACTCTTATCTCCCCCACTCTCTCTCTGTCTTATCTCTCTCTCTCTCTCTCTCTCTCTCTCTCTCTCTGTTCCTATATATCTCCATTTCTCCCCCATCTCTCTCTCTCTCTCGCTTTCTCTCTTCGTCGTTTTTCATTCTTTTCAATCTCTGTCTATCTTTCCACTATCACTTACTCGTTCCCTCTTCCCCTAATTTCTTGTTGTCGTTGTAGCTATTGCCAAAATTGTTGTTGTTCTTCTTCTTACCCCCCTCCTCCTCCTGGTTCAAGTGGTAGAGAGTTGGTCTTCAGATCGGGATGTCAGCGGTTCGAATCCCATGATCAGCAAACATTTATTTGTCCAATTTCGCCCTCTCTATCTGGTTGGATCGGTGTCAGTGTAATGTGACCGGCTGAGACAGGAGTCTAGATCTCCCCGCCCTTTCTCGTGTGTGGCAGGACATAGAATTGTCAGGCGTCAGTCTTGGAGCCCGTCTACAATATAGCACTATATAGTCCTGATGTTGGACAATTCAAAACCAACTCCTCCTTCTCTTTCTCGGTCTGCCTATGTGTCCCACCCTGTCTCCCTTCTTCTCTGCATCGCTCTCCATTTTTATCTATCCAATACCTCCTTCTCTTGAATCTCCTTCCCTTCCTCTTTTCTTTCTTTGCATCTACCCTTTCCCTCCCCCTCTATCTGTTCCTTTCTTTGCCTCTTTCTGTCCTTCTCTGCCGTCCCGTCCCCCCCCCCCACCCCCTCCTGTCTCCACTGTTCTCAGAAAACACGTAGGACAGCATTATAGATCCTGGTGCTGCTGACTACAGGCGAGAGCAAACTGAGCTGGACCCAGGAATGCCAAGTGAACCCTCAAATATCCAGACAAACCACTTCGCTTTGTAATACTTGCCTAATGCAGACACGCAGGCGTCCAAATATTATGGATTAAAACAAATTATTCTGTATAGATCTAGATCTAAATGACAATGTAGTAGGATAGACGATTACAGTCATGTATCCCCGTGGAAATGTGAGCAACGTTCAACATGCCCTTTTCTTAACCCTGAAACACAAACTGGTATATACTACTCCTAAACGAGTTGGAAATTGTATAGAGCGCTGGGCTGGTATTCGGGAGATCTCCAGTTCGATTCCATAACTGAAAAATTTTACTCAACGAATTTAATTCTCTACTGATTGGGTCGGTGTCGTTAAAGTGTGGGTTCATATACAAACGCCATGGTATCCCCGCTATTTCACAATGCCGCAGCAAGAAAATAATTTAGACTTTAGACGTGGGACCCGTCAGGGTATATGATACATGAGCCTACTTCAGATCTTAATCACGTTAAACAAAGAGAGAATATTCCTCTACGAAGAATAACAATAATCCTTATCCTTGAATATTTCTTACGGAAATTATGCTAGTATTCTACCCATGAAGGCAAGGCCGTGAAGAAAAACAAAGTCAATCTTATTATTTTGTGTGACGCTCGGGAAGCATGTTTACATAATACATCCCCAGCTCCGGTAAACATTTTACACAAAGTTGACACGGCCTTGAGTGGAACATGGAGTAAAGAAAATCTCAAAATAATACTAATACTATTAAAAATGGGTGATGCATGTAAACGGGTAATAAACAAACTAACGAATGCAAGAAGACGTGAAAAACATTCTGATACACGCCAAACGAAATTAGAAAGTTTTCAATAGCCAACTCATGACTTGGCCTCATTTTTCCACCGAAACCATTGAATAAAGATCCAACATATTCTGGACACCTTCTCTAATAATCTTTAATATTTTCAACAGAGACAGAACCAGTTCAGCGGGCTTTTCTTCTTCCTTTTATTGCAGCTGTTTAAGGGTCTTGGCGAAATGAAATTTAAAAGATAGTGCTGTGGATTTAGTTTCTGCCTCATTAGGCTGAGGACACAATAGTGATAAAGAGATGAATAGATATATACACAAATAAAGACTGTAAGAGATATTGAGAGAGGAAGATAGATAGATAGATAGACAAATGAAAACATAGAGGTAGGGGGAAATACAGAGATATATTTAGAAAGATAAACATAAAAATGAGGGAGAACTAGTGAAAGAAAGAGAAAGAATGAGAGGGAGGAAGAGAGAGATAGAGAAAGAGAGAGATAGAGACAGAGAGAGAAAGAGAGACAAAGAGAGACAAAGGGAGGCAGTCAGACAGTGACAGGCATAAGAGGCAGACAGAAAGAGATAGATAGATAGATAGATAGATAGATAAACATATAGAGATAGAGAGAAAGAGAAGAAAGAGAAAGAGAGAGAGAGTGAGTAAGAGAGGGGGAGAGAGAAAGAGAATGGACACGGAGAGATTAACATGGTTAAGAGGATTATAACAGATATACGTTAATCTGGACACGCCTTATACTCCATGATACTGATACTACACGTTATGTCTCCTTTCACTGTCCTGAAAGTCTCGTCAAAATCAACTTAGACATGACACAGAAATATATAACAAAAAGTTAACTGCGAAAGCTTAAAGATAATCAATACGAAAACCTACTGCTTCTTGATCAAGGTTGACACTGAAATATTTCCTGGAGGGTGTTGAACTATCGACATTATCGATATAGACTCAATTTCACAATGCTGATGGAGTCAAGTCATAAAGCTACACATTTAAATTATCGCTATTTGACTTTGCATCAACAGCCTTAGTGTGGGCTAGACATAGGGCAGCCAAAACGGGTTTTCCTTTCTTAAAAAGTTGATAATATTATCTAACGTTTCTTAAATCTTAATTCCTTTTATAACCATAAGTACTTACTGATGTTTCGAATTTTACTATGGTAAGAATCTATCAATATCAAGTTATTTCCAAACAATTCAGCATCTTTCATTAATCTCTCTATCTCGTCTATTTTTTAAAACTTTCCACTCTCTCTATCCTATACCTGTCTGCCTGTCTTTCTCTCTCTGTCTCTTTCTCCCTTCCTCCCTCTCCCTCCATCCCCCCTCCCTCTCTCTCTCTCTCTGTTTCTCCCTGTTACTTGTGTCTGTGACCTGTTTCAGATAAGGCTTACAGTTTTGTGATCACTTTTGATTCGTTTGGTCTTTGTCGCCAAAACTCGCTTCGATCATACAAACCGGGCGCCAGCTATCCTTGTACTGGTCAGTAGGGCTGTTGTCTCCTCGACTTTTGTAAACTACCAAGGCAGTTGGAAGTCTGAAGAAAACAAAAAAAAAATGGCAAAAACAATAGCTGTATTTATGGGTTTTATTATGCCGCACTGGGTTTAGCTAATGGCTGTTTAAGTGTTTCTATGCCGGATTAAAATTAGGACCAAATCTCACCCACCACCCTACTACCAGTGTTAGTTTGACACAAGCCAATCAAGAAAGGAGGTTCGTTTGTTTACACTGTAGCTAGTTTCCCAACGCCCAACGCCAGAATTGAGGCTATATCGCGGATGGATCCCAAGACTAATGTATGACAATGCTGCCATACATAGACTGTGTGGGCCGTGGGGTGCATGTACTAGGACTCCTGTCTCAGCCTGTCACATTATTTTACTATTTTAGGACCAACACCGACGCAGCCAGTAAGAAAAGATAAGTTTGAAGTCAATCTGCATTATTATCAAACCGCCATTATAATTTTGTCATGATTTTTCAAGTGAAACATACCAAGACCTGGAGAGAGTTATAACATATTGGTGCTTTCTAAAAAGTATAAAATAAAACCTTAGATGCCTCTATAACCTAATGATATCAGATTTCCCAGTTTTAATTAACTCTTAAATTATCTAGTTTGATAATCTTCAACATAGAAAATATAAAAAAAAACTAACCGTGATCACATTTTTTAAATACAAGGTTTAATTTAGGAACGTTTAAGTAAAAAAAAAAGAAGTAAGTTTTCGTAAGAAGGATGAAGCATTGGTTTATTCGTCATGAAAGTTTTTCTGCTATCTTTTTTGTCGTATTAAAGGAAACTTTCTATTTCCCCAATTTTAAAATTTGAAACTTAATTAGATTAATTGATTTTCGACAGCTTGCAGCGTTCAGGTACAGGTTTAGCCTCCAGAGTTCATTTTAATTAATTAACTCACCAGCGATCGGCTGCACAGCGTTGAGTGAATGTGTAGGGATGTGCATACATGTTAGGCGATACATACACATGTACTTGTCCACAATATAGCTTATATAGTGCTGATGTTGTACGCTAAATCAACTCAACTCAACTCAACATGCTCATGTCATGTGGGAGGGGAAGGGGATCTGTGTGATATGCATGTGACCCTTTCAAAATCCTTGTCTGGTTTGTGGGATGGGATATGAGGAGGGGGCAAGGTTTGTTGGTTCCTCTCTTCTCGTCCACCGTTCAGCGACAATTACGATCCTATCTAAAGCATTAGCTGAAAATGCAACCTTCTGAGACACAACAGAGCGTAACACTCCTCCCTGGGAGTACGATAGCTCTGGGGCAGAACATCGGCTTCCGAAGCAGACGTTTTGTGGATCGAGCCCTGGCGATTTCTTCCCCGACTGGTTGGGTCGGTGTCAGTTTAATGTGACCAGCTGAGACAGGAGTTATGGTATCCCCGTTCTGTGTCGTGTGTGGCAGCACTTACAATTGTCAGACATTAGTCTTTGAAACCGTCCACAAAACAGCCTATATAATGCTGACGTTGGACGTTAAACCAAATCATTATCAACCCCCCCCCCCTCACACACACACATACACACAAACACACACTGGGCAAAGGACCCTCCAGCTGGAGAAAGATTTTGTCCTGCCCTGTGGGTGCTGAGGATTTTCCCAAATCCATGACATTACTGGGGCTTCTGTTGTCCCTTGCCTATTCAAACAGGACACAGAGAATCCATTAGTTCTTAAGTAAGCCTTTTAGAATAGGCAAAACCACACCGGGGAGATTATGGGTAAGCAATGCGCCTTTTGGGGAATAATTTTATGCTCTCTTATGCGTTTAAAATCTAGATTCCGAAATAGACAATACTGTTTACAATAAAACACCCTTCAATTTTCGTCAGGTCTGTTCCCAAAATATAACCGCATGCTATGATGTTACGTTAGTTGAGTTTTGACGTCCAACCCCACACCTATGCTAACCATCTCACTTTAATTCCAATACATCCAAAATTCGCAAGGTGAAGACCATTTTAGGTGGGAGAGTAAAAACCCCAACTGCCCCAAAATAATTTTCTTCTCTCTTACGTGAAGAGCTGAGAAGTTTAAGTCAAACTGTGAAGGCAGGGCAGGGGTCCAGGGACGGGCGGTCACTAGGTTAAAACACTGATTCGGCAGTTTACGTCAGTCCAGGCTCGACCAGAAAGCGTTAAAGTTTGAGAAAAAATTTGTTTGTTTATTGACTTTGTCTGCCTTAGTGTTTGTCTTCTTCCCACGGCGTGCAACTCGTTGAACAAATGGAAAAATACACAGGATGCAGAAGTCAACGTTTAACGTGTGGTAATGTCTTCGCTTTTGTGAAAAGAGGGGGAGGGGGAAGGTGGGCGCGGTAGTTCTGGGATAGAACATCGGCTTCCGACGCAGGAGTTTCTTGGTATCCCCGCCCTGACTCGTGTGTGACAGCATATAAAATTGTCAGACGTCAGTCTTGGGGCCCGTATACAATGTAGCCTAGACGTTAAACCAACTCAACTTCTTCGCTATTGCGAGGCGGCGTCCAGATATCTTCCCATAGCAATTTTATTAGAGAGAGGGGGAGCAGGATAGGGTGTAGTGCAGATTTGATAATATCCAGTAAATCGTAATTTGAAATACGTATTACATGAAGTATTTTCTTAAACTATATGATCTGTATTCTAAAGAAGGACGATAACAGTTGGAACACAAATTGATACAAATCCATTGACAGGCATGATTCTCATTTTTCGCACAAGGATAAGAATCACAGACTAATAAAAGCAACGTACTAAAGGGAAGTCATGATATCTGTTGGTTTGGTATTTGTCGTAATGTTAGGACAAAATGTTTTCTTTCCTACATCGATAGGCGTTTTCTTTGCCCTTTGGCACCCGCAGTCGTAACACGACGGAGGCGTAATGGTCTGCTGTTATAGACCCCAGTCTGAGATGTAGCCTAGATCTAGTTACTGAGCGCCAATAAAACCAACAAACCCCGCACCGGTTTCTAGCTGACCTATCTTTAGGACGGCGCTGCCGCATCCCCATTGGTAGATCTAATCACGCACAGCGCAACCGTTTTCGGGAATTTCCTACCCAAAGGCTATTTCTGAGCAACGGCTAAAATGCACTGAAATCATAGATGTATATGAATCTATGACTGAAATAAATTTAAGTCGCGGGCAACATGACACATCAGCACGGAACTAAATACATGAATGTATCATTTAAATATGGTAAGAAATATTGTTCGCATAACCATCTATGACGAGTTTATCGTAAAACGAACCTTTCAAAAGCATTGAATTATCCTCATGCCGTGATTTCTTTCAGTATTTTGAATTTTAGATGTCTATGGGTAATGTTAACCCGAAAGGGACAGCCGTTGCGATTAATAATTATAATGTTTGGTGGCATGGCACTTTAAACTGATTGTACAGCTTTATTCACTTGACTTATGCCTCTGGGTCACACAGCTTAGCTATGTTCCCTGGCGGAGTTACAGCTTTATTCAAATCAGCATCAAATTGAGTGATTTTTCTTGCTTCAGCATCTTGAAAATTCTTGTACAATGTGTGCCAAGCAATAGTCTGAAGTTGCAAGATATGAGTAATGGTTCTGAACAAAACTTTCTAGGTGGTACAAATAGGTTAGCGAATCCGACATAAAAGATATATATTAGATAAACATGATAGATGAGTCGGATACACAGTCTGATGTCTATTAATAGGCATCTGTGTTCGGACGTAAAAATTAATAGTCACATGCGCCCATAGATAGCACGAAAGACTGATATCTCTCAAATTTAGACATGCAGATACTGAGACAGATGACATTACGTGAACAGATAAAACCTAGCCGCTTCACCGCTCTTTTGGCAATATTAAAGTCATTGTTATCACCAACGTCAGACTTTAAGGCCCACAGGACAATGACGGATGGCATAACCACGCCCATTGTAGTAACACAACAGAGTATTCTGAACGCAAATTGATCACATAAAAAAATAGGATAAGGCAATGATTGGACGCCGGTTCAAATTTCTTTAATTATCGTCTTCATTTTTTTTATAAGGGATTCGTTAACGCAAGGCTTTTTATGTTTTATCACGCGAAGTAAATTGAGCAGCACGTAACAACAGAAGAATATATATATAAAAAACAAACAAAACAATAATTACTAATAGGCTGATTTTGAATATTGGGTGATCAGCACTATCAGTTCACTGGGCTAGGTTTCCAAGAACGCCCAGTTTGCTTGTGTGAGGTTGCTTGTAACATTTCGTCAGAGACTGTCGAACTGTCTCTGCTCTTGGCCCGTGGTTGGTCTCTGCTCCAAGCCCGGGGTTGAGTTGTACTTAAGTTGGTTTAACGTCCAAGATATGCACTATATTGGCAATATTTTGGACGAAACCCAAGACGTACGTCTGACAAATTATGTGCAGCCACACACAAGACAGGACGGAGATACCATGACTCCTGTCTCAACCTGTCACATTATACTGACACCGACCCAAC
>RQTK01000961.1:168554-183554 GCA_003991915.1 Elysia chlorotica
CACGAGACAGAGCAGGGATACCATGACTCCTGTCTCAACCGGTCACATTATATTGACACCGACCCAACCAGTGGGGAGCGAAAATGCCAGGGCAAGAACCACGGACCTTTTGCGTCGGAAGGCGACGTTCTACCCCAGGGCCACTGCGCCCCCCCATCTTGATCTTTGCTCTCAGCCAGGGGTTGGTCTAGTGACGGCGCGGGCAGTGACTAAACATGCATGATGTCACCAGGTCAGAAAATGTGAGCTAAGACCTGGGACGTGTACATAACCTATCACTCGTGCTCAAACAGAAACAAACCCGGGGGAGGCAGAAGAGGTCAAGAATAGCAAAGTTAGACACAATGGGGCGCCGAGAGGACTATTGAATTTGGCATTCCTGGTATTTCTGGGAGTTTCAAGAGGCGAATAGAGACAGTGTGGAGAGTAAGGAGAATGTCAAAGGTTGCTGAAGGCAGTTCATATTGAGGGCAGTGCCATCGTGGAGTTAAGAAACGTCTCGAATTATGGGAGGAGAATTTAGACCCGTAGATTTCGACATATTAATGGCACCCCTCTCCCCTCCCTCCCAATGGCTGTAACCAGAGAGAATCCTTACCCACACTGATTGTAGCAGTATTGCACCCCTCCTCCGACCCCCCTCCAAATGGCTAAATGGCTCTACCAGACAGATTCCTCATATATCATTGTGGTAGTATTGGAACCCCACCCCCTCTCCCACCCATCCACTCTCAAATCTGCCAATTCTCCCACCCGGCTTCCTGCCTGCCCCGGGTGAGTCCCTGTCAGTCATGCGTGACCCCTGCCCTTCTCCGGTGAACCCCGACCGCTTATTTTCACTTGCCAATAGATACATTAGTCCAGGAATTACGGCAGAATTAGCCACACTCAGCCTGACGCCTGTTTGCTATTGATGGCTCCTAGTTCTCGAACTCTCAATCTTTGCTTCTTTTCCGTTAGTTTGTCTGTCTATCTTTCCCGTTTCTCTTTTTCTGTTCTCACTGCTCCAGTTTTTCGTAAAGTCTCTTTGTTGATCTATCTCTCTATCTCATTCATCACACCCCTGTCTTTTTTTTTTACTCAATCTCTCTCCCTTTCTCTCTCCCCCCCCATTTTTCTATCTCTGTTACTGTCATCCTGTCGGTCTGTCTGTCTTTCTATCTGTCTGTTTTTCTGCGTGTCAATCTGCTATCTGTCTCTATCTACTTGCCCCCACTGTTTTTCTTTGCGATTGTCCCAGTTATTACCTTCCCCATCTACACCCTTTCTCTCTCTCTCTCTCTCTCTCTCTCTCTCTCTCTCTCTCTCTCTCTCTCTCTCTCTCTCTCTCTCTCTCTCTCTCTCTGTCTATCTCCTGCTCTGTTTATTTTTGACTCACTGATCACTCATCAACCTAGCCTAAATTTTTGTGACACATTTTTGTTTTTTTGTAAATGTCGCTTTCCCACCATCTGATCTTTTTTTTTCTACATTTATATCCCACTTAGATCTAGCTATCGTTACTTGCGCTGATAAAAAATGTGTGTTTTTCAATTTATCCAATGACCCAATTTCGTCTTTATAAGCAATAACATTTGATGTCTAAACTATAGATAAACAATTGACTGTTTTTGGGTTAGGTAAATCGCTGGGAAAGTGCAAAAAATCTACAAAGATAAGATTATAAGATAAGATAAGAATGACTTTTTAAATCCTTTTTGAGGAAACTGAAATTGACATTCCCATTTACATTAAAAATAAATAATACATATTTAACAAAAAATTTTTTATGTAAAATAATTATGATAAAGAAAAGACATTGGAAATGTATCACCCATTATACATAAAAATCATAACCGGTAACAAATCAAACGCTATTTATATACATGTATAACAGAGTTTGCTAATGTAAATACATTTCATGTACAAAAACTTAACATTGAATATGATGACATTATTGCACTTGCTCTTAATAAATCGATCTATGGTAAACCCCTCAAACTGTGCACCTTTCCTTGACTTGTTAAAGTTGACGCGCACTGCATTTAGCATGCGATCGATGGGTCCATGGCTTTTTTCAGGTTTTTGTAATGTCACTCAAATAAAACCTTATTTATTTACAGTTTTTCCATATAAACGCTTCTTTTAATAACAATTTTGATATAAAGGCCATTAAAAAAACCTCTTGTTTTTGAATTGAGGAAAAAAGATTTCTTTAACGTTGAAAGTAGATCTTAACTTGTTAATGAATACGGTGTTTTCCATAGGCACGATATTTTTAACAGAACAATCGGCTTAAAACAGAATGTTTGTTGGTTGGATGTAGAACTGTCGGTCCAAAGTAAAAACTTTTAGGCCCCGCTAGGTGCTTCGGTTGGTGGATTGGTTTATCAGTTGCTTTCATAACACCCATCATCAGAATATCCCGTGAAGGAAACCTAAGAATACTGTCTGATAAAAACTGTTTCACGCGGTGCTACAGAGAAATTTTACGGAGCCACCTTCACACGTGCCACAGTATACACCTACCGTCACCGAACCAACCAATAGATAAAAAGCGGTATTCGAACCCACGACTCCTGCTTAAAAGGCATGCGCCTACCGACTGGGCTACTGTTCTCAGGTAGGCTAACAATAATGTGAAAGCATATGCTAATCAGGCACTCTTTTGTCCTGAATTTCACTTGTACTTGTATATATATATATATACACACACACACAGTGTATTATGAATACAGCTTAATACGACCTTCCTTCCGTAATTAGAGGCCTTGAGGATGGATAACAGAGGACTGAAGAAATCTCTGGCTTTAATCTGTCATGAATCGGCTTAGTAAGGATTAAAGGGAGGGGGTGAGGGGGTGATAGGTGTGTGAAATATGCGGTCTGTTTAGGGAGTCCCGACAACATAATACTGAGGTGTGTGTCTCGGTTAGGTTGGTATGTATGTGGGGAGTGAGAGAAAGAGAGAGAGAGAGAGAGAGAGAGAGAGAGAGAGAGAGAGAGAGAAAGAAAGAAAGAGAGATTCATATGTGTAGGCGAGGAGAAAGAATAAGAAAAATAGTGAGAGTGTTTAGGAGAAAGAGGAAATAAAATATCGAGACATAAGATAAGATAATATATGATACGCCTTTATTATCCCATAGGGAATTTTTTCTTGGCCGTACAACATATGCGAGATAACGTATAATAATACATTAAAACAAAATAAGCATTTTAGTTTTTACATTCACGTGTAACATTGTTGAAATTATACACCGTCAGACATACATGGTTATTATTTAGAAAAAAAAATCATATCTATTTACGCATACGCATCGATACAAGCTCAGGTCCGGTAAGTTTAGCAATTTTGTAGCAATAGGATGAAGGCTAGTACAAACGAGTTTTTATATCCGTCTGTCCTGGCCTTTCTTTATATTAGTCTGTTACTTCTTTGTGATGTTTCATATTCACTATGAAGAGCGCGGTTAATGTCTGACGTTATACACTTAGCTTTATTCATTACTTGAAAAAATATACACGTCTTTGAAAGGAACCGATAATTTGGGAATATTTCTTTCTTATTTTGTATACGCTCTATGGATAGATGCTGCTATGTAAGAAATATCATAGTACAGTACACGGACAGATGTAGATACTGGCAGTACAAGCAATTATAGCACTACAACATCTTCTTTTGTCTTCTATTGATACTATAGACGATAATAAAATGGTCTAGTTGCTATAGTGGCCGTTGGGACCATCTAACCAACCAACCAACACACGAACCTTTTAACCAATTAACCAACCAACGAACCATTCATACAACCAACCACCGAACCAAGCAACCATCCAGTCCTTTTAAAATTCAAATGTAAGCAAATAATACCAATTTCATACCGATCGTTCTCTATCCTCTAAATATAGAAACACCAATGTCCTTCTTTCTTTCTTTCCTTTTCCCAATATTCTAATAAATTTTCTTCTTTTATTTTCTTATTTCATTTAGCTTTTCTATGGCCCTCTTGATACATTTTTAAAGTATATTATATTGGTCTCTGAACGTATCATATGAACGCTCTTCTTTATTTGTATGCCCATGTCTTGTAATATCTCCTACCCCTCTCTAGCACGTGAATTGTCCATCCACAATATAATCATACAAAGTGCTGATGTTGGGCTTTAAGCAACAAACTCAACTGTTCCCATTTCTTTCTCTCTCTCTCTGTCTCTCCCTCTCTCTCTCTATCTCTCACTTTGTATGTCTGTCTGTCTGTGTTTCTCTCTCTCTCTCTCTCTCTCTCTCTCTCTCTCTCCCTCTCACTCTCCCTCTCTTTATTGTACGTTTGATAAGACTTACTAAAAATTATATTTGGCAACGGGATCAGTGTGTGCGATTCGAACCTTGGACATGCTGCACGCCAGCCCAGAGAACTAACGACTGCGCTATCTGAATGTCTTCCCTATCTCTACCCCCACACTCTCCCTTTCTCTCTCTTTCTCTCTCTCTATATCAATCTTTTTCATCCAGCCATCAATCTCTCATCCTCGAATTAAGTGCCTGTCAACAAACAAACACACCGTGCTTTGATATCACACAACAAAGCAGTTATAGAACTAGAACATCTTTTTTTGTCTTCTATTGATACTGTAGACGATATGACTTTGTTGCTACAATGGCAATTGAGAAACAAATGAACTAACCAACCGAACATTTAACCAACTAACCAACCAAACAACCAACCAACCACCCAATCCTTTTAAAATTTAATTTTAAGGAAATAATAGCATTTTCATTCCGATCTTTCTCTATCATATAAATATTGAAACAGCACTGTAGTCCATTCTCTATATCCTTCTCCCTGAATTCTTATTACTTACGGTACTCTTAACTTTTTACGTCTCTTTTGAAACATTTTTAAAATATATTTTATTGGTCTATCTTAACATATCAAATGAGATGGAGGCTTTTTCTTTATCTACATGATTGTCCATGTGTTATACTCTCTCATCCCCTCTCTAGCACGTGAAATTGTCAGACGTCAATATTGGGCCCGTCCACAATATATCATGCAATATGCTGACTTTGGGCGTTAAGCAACCTTTCTCTCTCAGTCTGCCTGTCTTTCTGTCTGTCTGTCTGTCTGTCTGTCTGTCTGTCTGTCTGTCTGTCTGTCTGTCTGAGTCTCTCTGTCTGTCTGTCTTTCTCTATCTCCCTCTCTCCCTATCTCTCTATCTCCCTCCTCTCTCTTTATTGTATTTTTAATTATACTCTCTAACGATCATATAATTATGGCGATGAGGACAACGGGTGCGATTCGAACCTTGGATATGCTGCACGCCAGCCCAGAGAACTAACGACTGCGCTATCTGATTGTCTTCCCTATCTCCCCCCCCTCCCACTCTCCCTTTCTCTCTCTCTCTCTCTCTCTATCAATCTTTTCCACCCAGCTATCAATCTCTCATCCTCGAATTAAGTGCCTGTCAACAAACAAACACGCCGTGCTTTGATATCACACAACACACACCGGTCGACCAGTCTGCCTGTGTGTGTGTGGGTGAAAGTGTGTGACTGATAATTGACACTGTCGGTTATGCTGAGCAATGTGCAAATCTGCATTGTGTAGGCTACTCACCAACACACTAACACACCCTGTACTCACCTAGACACAAACACGTACCCCATCATCTGGTTTAGATTGCTATGTCTGGGCAGCGCTACAGACAACAAGGAAGCTGCCAACCCTATCGGACAGAAAAGCAATGAAAAAACAAAAAGACATGTGTAGGAAAAAAGCGGGAAAATAATTCCGGCTTTTGCCGTAATGTTTTCAGATCCAATACAGATTTTGCACGTCTTGTCGCGAGTTGTGCTCAGAGCAGTCCACTGCGCAGACTCAGATGGCACTTCCTGTGACCTGTGACCCTTGGTGAGGCGGGGTTACCTGCCAGTTCAGCTGGTGATGCAATTTTGCCAGTTTGCTAATTAATATTTGGCCTACCCGAGACTTTGGCTGCTAATTATTACCGCGTCAGCGAAATCCATAGGAATAAAAGATCAACATCAATAAAAATATCAGAGAAGAAGAAAAAAGTGCATTAAAAAGTATGCAACATTAGCATTTAAAAATATTGTACTATGATAAGTAAAAAAAAAGTACTAGTAATTTGTTTCGATTTTTCGGGAATATAGGAAAGACAAAACAATTTAACAAAATAATGGTGTATTCCTTTTTATATATAAATAAAGAAGACAGACTTGATCAATAATTGTGCCATTAATTAAAAAAAACCCACTAGCAACAAACAACCAACAATCCCCCCCACCTACACACACACAAAACAAACAAATAATCGAAAAACAACAACAAATAAAAAGACAACCCGAAAAAAACAACAACACAAAAATAACAAATAGTGTTAACGTAAATAGAATGTAAGATCACACATCTGTTGAACATAATGATGTTTAAATGAAGGAAATAAACCAACAACTGTATACTCTTACTGAGTCGCATAATGAGTCAGTAGATTTTTACAATGGAGTGAGGACAGAGTAACGATTTTACATATATAATCCCCGATGACTCATTGTAACATTTTATGCTTTCACAAACTTTCTTAGATCTTAGATTTATGTTTCATTTACAATTTACAACAAATATCTTTCCCCGGTTGGGTGAATACGGAAATCACCCTAGCGTGACTCTCATAAATAAATTTAAACATACTAATCCTATCTAACTTTTCTTCTCGGCTCTCGCTTGTCGTGCATGCATGGAGAAAGTGCTCGTCTACACCCACACTAGTATACACCGAGGACCCAACGAGGGGTTTGTATAGTGGGCGAGGGGAAAACCGATTCAAAATAGTACATAAAAATAGTTATTGTAAATAAAAAAAAATAGTTATTGTAAATAATAAAAGCCCAAACAAACAATGATAAGACCAATGACCTGCAATCTGCATGCAGTCTCGGTAAATATTATGCTTAAGTGGCCCACAGTGCAGGTTATGTGCAAATCAATGAGTCAAAGTAAACGAGACAAAAATCAATAGGGCTAGACAGGTGTTACTGGGATGAGCAGGAAGCAGCAACAATAACTTGCGCGGGTGGCACGCTACAGGCTTGAGCTTTTATGTGAGTGTGTCACACTGGGACAGTGAGCTAAATTTGCTGACTCTTTCATTCTGATGTTTATGTTATTGAGTTTGTTGATAATACATATCGCTATCAGCATATTCCTCGTCCTCCTCCTCCTCCTCCTCATCATCATCATCATCATACTCATCATCATCATCATCATCATCATCTTTCTACTTACTCCTCCACCTCTCCTTTCCTCATCCCCACCATCCCCTCATCATCATCATCATCATCATCATCATCATCATCATCATCATCATCATCATCATCATCATCATCATCATCATCATCATCATCATCATCATCATCATCATCATCATCATCATCATCATCACCACATCATCATCATTTTCAATCATTATACTTCTTCACACTACATCACTAAATAATGCGAGCATAATGACTATGGGACCTCAGCAGGCTGAGGCGATTAGCGCTCTTGCCCAACGAGCGGGAGATTCTATGTACAATGTCAACCTGTGCGGCCGTCTTCATATAACATTCTTTCTGAAACTTAAAGGAGGCACAACTGCAGAGATTCCGAGCCTGGCCTTGTACTTGTAATCCCGGGGTACCGCCCGGGTGTGAGCAGTTACGTTTTCTTGGCCGTGACATTCAAGACCTTTAAATTCTGGACTGGCCATGTGGCCGAATGCCCGTTATGTTTTTGTTTAATAATTTTTTTTCTAGACCGCGATGATAACGAGTGGCCACGTTTATGATGGCCTTGACATTGTAAAGTTCAGGAATGTGGGCGGGCCATCTGGCCATCTGGCCAAGATGTTGTCACGAGACGGTAGAGCTGGAGTTTGTGTGGCTGGGTTTGACGAGCTCTTGACAGCAGACCCACAAGGCGCGGGCGTTTGGCTTGAATCTCTCCGCGGATGGTGTTGCACGATGATCCATGTTCATGTCACGTTATGTTTTTGTTTTGTCTACTCTTTTTTCCCACTATGTATGTCAAGCTGACAAAAAAGAACACCAAACAAACAGAGAGAGAGAGAGAGAGAGAGAGAGAGAGAGAGAGAGAGAGAGAGAGAGAGAGAGAGAGAGAGAGAGAGAGAGAGAGAGAGAGAGAGACAGACAGACAGACAGACAGAGGGAGAAGAGAGTGCGATGGACAGAAACAGAGAGGGGCTGATACTTAGAGACAGAGATAGAGAGACAGATACAGAGAGAAACAGAGAGGGGCAATGAAAAAGAGAGAGAGAGAGAGAGAGAGAGAGGGCGTATTAGCGCCGGCGTAAAAGCGTCGGAATCCGAAATAAGAATTCCGAGTTTGAGCTCCGCTTTGGTGATTCCGTTTTCTCTTCTATTTGGGTCAGTATGAGTGTAGTGAGACTGTCCGAGCCCCGGTTATCCTGCTCTGGGGACCCGTCCGCAGTATAAGAAGGCTTTGCGATGTACATCTCGAAAACGGATCACATAATCATGCCCTATAGGCACAGGTTTTCTGATCGCCTATTGGCTCCGTAAGTCTAGCATAGAGCTATGATTGGACCCTGGAGTGCATTTTCTTTACCCAATGTTATGGTTTTCGTACAGGCCCTGTTTTCGCAACAAACAACAATTAAAAAAAAACAAAACAAAAAAAAACAACAACACAAAAAAACAAAAACAAACCCAACTTCAACTACAGCAAAATACCAACAACAAAAAAAGCAAAATAACAACACACAGATTGTAACATGCACGTCATTTGGAGCAACGGTCCATGACCCCCACAGATGTTGAATGGTTGGAAAACTCAGGGACTAACGCCCCTTCACTGGGTGCGCTGATACTCACTGCCATTTGTGCAGCGCCAGTAAATGTATTAACCACAATAAGCACAGTAACCGCAATAACTGCAGTAGCCACATTAGCTTCAGCGGCTGCAGCAACTGCAGTAACTACAGTAATGGGTTGTCGGCGAATCAGGTGTGCAGTGACATTCAGATCCTCTGATGGTTATCAAATTAGATAGGGGTTATTTCTTCAAATTGGTTTTAAAATAACATTCCATTGTTCGAGTGAAAAAGTTAATGGTTCTGCAAAGTTTTGGGTTTGCCCGCCTCACGTCATCACTTCTAGGCATAATATGCTTTGATCTATAGATCTCTGCGTTAGCAAGTAAAAAGCGGAAGTAGATTTAGTCGCCCGACTCATGATATATTTAGATACCAAAGTCGCACTCATAAATTTACTTTCTCCTTTAACTAAAATATTTCTGGTTGGGAAGATATATCCTATTTTAAAATATCCTAGATTTTTCAAGGAGATTTTTATACGGAGAGGGGTTCCCAAAGCGGAATACCCATGACTTGGCCCATTCCTTTATACCATGAACAATTCAACAGTTGACCTTGACCTTGTTGTCACAACTATGTAGACACAAATACTCTAACGATGACTGTCACCACTTCACCACTGCCTTGCGGAAATCTTGAATACTTACCACCGCTGACTCGGTGTAAAGTATCGGTAATGAATTAATGCCCCCCCCCCTTTTCCATCAGTGCAAAGTATTGGTAATAAATTAATATGCCCCCCCCTTTCACCCTGAGCATGTCTGAGCGCCAGCTGTTTTGCTCACGGGCTGTGACATCCGAGTGTCTAGCCACTGCGCCACCCGGCCACCAGGATTCAAACTTGTGGTCCACTCACACTGTTATAAACTCTCGCATGCCCGCACTTTGCTATCGATCTGTACATGAAAGATCTGGGTTATGGGAGAGCAATGCACGGTTAATAATTTCACAGCTAGTCTAAATCTGTTGGCGTGTCGAAATCAAAATTAATGTAACGAAGAGATTGATAGAGATGTTGTGCACTATAATTATTCCTTGTTAGTTTAGCTAGTTCTTATCCGATTGTATTCGAGGTTTATAGATTTAGATGAAAAGATTTTTTTTTCTACCCTCGATATTTATTAGCTGTTGAAGGGTTCGATTATCTCCTCAACAACCAGATAACAAGGCTTAAAGTCCGCCAAAATACTCTGTTTGTGTCTGTATGACTCATCGTGGTTATGTTAGCAGAGCTACTGAACTTTCCAGGCAAGGCCTCCATGGGGACACACAAAACCCCTCATAGTGGAATCTCTCAGTAGCTTTACGTCGACGCGTCCTCTTGGTTGCCTGAAGTGTTCTAGCCGTAGACGGGACGATTTCAGCGGAGATTCAAACCATGCATCCCTTGTTTGTCAGTTAATAGCGCTATCTACTGAGCAATCAGACAAACCATACATGCGCCCAGTATCAAACTATATGCAGCCCATCAGCCCCTCAGTCCATACCACCAGCTGCAGTCTCTGAGCTGGGCCACAACGATCCAGGAAAACTAATAGACTTAACAGTAAACAGGATGACAGGATGCAGGATGAATCAAAGCAAAGATCACAAACAGTAGATATTATCAGTTTTAAAATTGTAGATCTCGCTGAAAGCCAATATTGTAATACTACCCGGTAACGTTGTTTGGTACATGTATGCGACACCCAGAAACATTTCCCTCCATCATTATTTTTATTCGTGTCGGTTCCAACAGCAGGTTATTATGTAATTGCGTAAGAATGGCACTGACAATTGCTCTTTCATCATTTTTTTCTGTTTGCTTTTTGACTTAGTCTAATTTGTTGTTTCAAACCTTTTCCCTTTCAAATATTGCGCAAAACATGTTGATAACACATAACACAAGTGTTACCGATGTATTCAGAAGAGAAGTAGAAAACTGAAAACACAATTCTTCTTGTAAGTTCAACATGAGCTTCCCAATTGTCTAGATCATTGTGGCCCGGGAAGTTTTACGTACAGATGGTAACATCTAATACTTATCTGACAGAATGCGAACTAGACAGAGAATTGCACAACTTGGTATAATAATAATAGGTTGCATTTTCGCAGCTCATTTAGCCATGCACCCATGCATCCTAGTTGTGTGTCCTTTTACATTTTCTTCACTTAAAAACAGGAATGTAATACAGGTTTCACGTTAATAATAAAGTATATAAATTTACATGAATGTTTTAAGACTGCGTTATGTATCCTTAATCCTAACACTGCCTTGTATTTTCTCCTCAGATAGCAGAGCGGCGTTGAGGCGGACGCCCGAGCTACACACAATGGATTTTATTCGCTGCAGCCTGCTGGTCCTGTGTGCTGTGGCACCATGCCTGGTGAGTGTTATCTACGTCATCATTATCATCATCATCATCATCATCATCATCATCATCATCATGTTCAGATTTGATTTGGATATTTGTTTTCCTGAAAAACAAACATCATAATAATTTTGGCCAGGCCTCGTTAGTGGAAATCCAATTGATCGTAAGAACAGTCAAAGGATTGGTTGTGGATTTACCGACAGTGCAGGCAATTAGAGCACTATATTGTCAAACTGGCGGTACAGGGTTCGAATCTCACCTGTTGCCACCGACCCCGCCTAGGATTTCTGGAGCAGCCCAGGTAGCGCAACACCAATCAGAGATGAGGAGATCAATTACATAATTTTAGCGCGTCGGCTCTCACCTCGTCTGTCTCAGCTCCGAGATAAACACTGCCAGGGTGTGGAAGGCACTGGGACCCATCGCCCTGTGCCCCCTTTGGTTTGGCTGTCGGACCGGGTTATAGTTATTAGCTGGTAATTATCCTGGCTATGAGTAAATGCCCTCTGATGGTTTTGGAGAGGGACGCGTAACTAATCAGCTGACAAATCGCTCAACCATTGGCCCCTGACCAGACAGAAACAGGCGTGCCTCTTGGATATTTTGCCAAACGCAATAGCCTTCCGTTACGGAAGCTAATTGCCTGAATGCAGAAAGCTTTCTAAATTAAAGTTACGTGCTAATTGCAGCGCCTGAGGAACGGACGGTTCTGGAAATAAAGATAACTTTCTGAGAGCTGCAGAGAGCGCTGCAGTGACGGCGTGCGCTCAAGGCGTTGCACGCTGTTTGTTTGTGTAGTCTGTAAAGGTGATGGAGGTACAGCAGGTGAAAATTGATCTTTAAAGAACCTTGACTGCTGAGCCTCAGTGTTGCATTTATACCCTAACTTGTCACGGGTCAGTGCAGGGTTTTATGGGAACTCAGTGGCTTCACGGAACCCTGTATAAACTTACTAAATTGTGTAAGGCGTAATCGCCATGGTATTCAGTCACCAGTAACCAGTTTTGAGTCGACACTCCCAGAATGATATACCTTTTAACTTTCATAGAGGACGAAATCCACCTTATAAGTATTTTGTATGCTTCATATCCCACTAGTCTCAATTTTTTTTCTCAAAATAAAATGTTCGATATTTTAAGCCTAACGTCTTCAAGGAACTTAGTTCGATATTTTAAGCCTAACGTCTTCAAGGAACTTTTAGATTTAAAAAGAAAAGGGTGAAGGTTTGGACTCGCAAATGCATTTAATACATGAAATGATATTGTTAATTCCCAAAGAGCTTCAACTTTTTGTATCTAACACAATTTTGTGAAACCTGAAATGTTAAAACATACCGCACGATATTTTATAGGGATCAAAAACTGAAAAACAACAACTGATGTGGCAAACACAGAAGTGAAACTAAAATTGTCAAGGCTCTTAACTTAGCGATGGAAGAAGATACGCTGTTAAACTCACAGTGCGGCAGGCAGGTTGTTCACCCCTCTAGGCGCTTTGCTAATGGGCGTGGGATCAGATCCCAGCAAGCCTCTGGGTATGTTTAGGGCCTGGTCTGACTTGAGTGAGAGCCGCCAGATCCAAAAGAGATTGCTCAACAACGTTACAGAACATTTAGTGAATCTAGGGATCTACGATTTGCATCACAGAAATATCTGTGTGAGTAACTTATGCAACGATTGACACTACAGTACCAATGCTCCCCTTTGGTCATTATCCTAAGTGTAAGCTCTTACCTACCGATCAACTGTACATGTACTTAAGTTAACATGGGGGGGCGGTAGCCCTGGGGTTGAACATCGGCTTCCGACGTAGGAGGTCCGTTGTTCAAGCCCTGGCGATTTCGCCCCCTACTGGTCAGGTCGGTGTCAGTTTAAGCGATCGGCTGAGACAGGAGTCGTGGTATCCCCGCCCTGTCTCGTGTGTGGCAGCACACAAAATCCCCAGACGTCAGTCTTGAGGCCCTTCCACAATATAGCCTAAATAGTCCTGATGTTGGACGTTAAACCAACTCAACCCATTTCACTTATCATGATTCCTGGCGCCAGACTCAAACAAAAGGTGTGTGTTTGATATCCAGTGTTTAACCAGAGACTATAGGTTTTATACTCACACTCTCTGGTTTAACATTGTTTGATAGTGTCTCTTTAATCTTTACGGCTCGACTGATGCGATTCCTAGACGTGATGTGTCAGCCTGTCTCAGTAACACACTGAGTCGCCACAGTGCAACCAGTGTCTATGTATTATCATAAACACACAGTCACTATATTTTATTCTAATCTCCCTGTACTGGCATAAAATAAACAGTCTCACCGAACTAGCATAATAATTATACACAACCTGGAAGAGGTAAAATATACAACCAACATAAAATGCTTGTCAAGCGATTTCTGTCTGATGTCACCCCGAATATATCTCGCGCATGCGTCAGTGTTTGTTTACACCCGCGCTTCATTTGAAGCCTTCTCGGGTTGCACTCTTCATTACGAGGAGGTTATTAATTGTACCCACACCATTATACTCTACTAATGGCAGTTGGGAAATAATACCCTAAGAGTTAAGTCTTCAGTCCATTCTACGATTTTCCTCATGTCTTTTGTACAATCAACTGAATCATCATCTTAGCTGTGTGGAAATGTTCCCGCAATTTTAGATCTAGATTTAGATTCCTCTATCGGACACTTCATTTCATTAAGAAGTTTATTTGGGCACTAACTCCCAATGATCCTACCTCAATTGATACTTGTTTTGAATTAAATTGTGCAAATAAAACTAGACGCTGGATACTTCATGCTGAATGGACTGCACTAGCCGGGTATAGCATAATGTGCTGTTCAAATCAAGTGCATATTGCAATCAGCTGTGTCAGTCAGAGCTGTATATTCCACCCATTTGACAACCCGATAGTCAGAATCTGTTTGATAAACATCTGCTTCATGTGGAATGAATATGAGACCTTACAAAAATTATATGCTAGAATCAATGCCACCTATTTTAAAAGCGTGTTATTACAAATCAATGAAAAACGAAAAGTCAATATAGAAAGAGAGTGGTATGATATACAAAATATTTCAAATTTTAAAAAACTGTAGAGTTTTTTTGTACTGCTCAAAGTTGTCTGCTCACTGGGTATCAAAATGATGATAGTTTGGTAAGCTCATAGTTTTGATGCTAAAACATTTGAATCCATATTAATTTTATGAGAAGTTAAATGGGATAAATTTGGCAAAATATCAACTCATCAATTATAGCGCTTGACAAGACTGCCTGGATCCTTACCAAGGGTGAGTTTGGTGGCGTCACGTGTCCACTCAACAGGTGATTCACGCTTAGACAGGTCGATGTCCAGGCGTTATAGATATTAGTTTTTATAAAGTTAATAATCATAGCTACTATTCATTCTTTTCTTGTATTATCTGTTAGCTGTGTTGAATCATGGACACTGCTACAAGGGAACAACTAAGACATACTTTATCCAATAAAACACAAACAACACCCACAAATAAAAAAAGCAATACAACAACAGCTTACAACAACAACAACAACAACAACAACAACAACAACAACAACAACAACAACAACAACAACAACAACAGCAGCAGAGTAGTCTGGGCTCTATATACGAGCTATTTCCCGCTGTCTGTACAAACATTTACCTTGACCTTATCACCTATGTTTTTCCAGGTTATTGGTATTTTAACCATATTAAAAAAGATAAGTTTATCCCGATGGAACTGTCGGCAGGACTT
>RQTK01000961.1:188554-191296 GCA_003991915.1 Elysia chlorotica
TCTCTTTAAGCTCTACAAAAATGCTTAGTGCTTGCCCTTTTCTTACAGTGTGTCAGTTTACAAATTCTTTGATTACGAACCACCTGCTTTCCTGCGATAAGCGGTAATGGGTCTTGAATCTGGCGTGAAACCAGCGGCGATACGGTTTTCCGTCTATCAAAGATTTACCTGTAATACCAGATTATTTTCTCATGTCTTCACCTTTTTTAAAATCAAAAGTCTCTCTGTCTGCCAGCCATTCTCTTCCTTCCGATTTCTTCACCTCTCTCTTTCTACCCGTGTCTCACTGTCTGCCTCTTTGTCTGTTCGTCTGTTTATCTGTCTATCACCCTCTCTCTCTCACTTTGCCTCTCTGTATGTCTCTGCCTCTCCCTCTCTGTGTCTCTCTTTCTCTTTTTGTCTCTCTCCATCTTTTGCGTTAAATTTCTCAAACGTTAATTTTTTTCTCTAGCTAATCTATGGAAGGCCCAGACATAGTCTATTTATTTAATTTCAAATAAAAAAAGTAAACACTTCCAAGTTTATCCATTCCCTTCTTTCAAAATAAAACCTTAAGTTCTAAAAGTACACGTATAATAAAAAAATTAGCATGGCTGCAACTAATAATTCTACCCTCAGTTTTTATTCCGGGATTCTTCAGATTTTGCCCTCGAAAGAAACTGAGACCAAAAACAGTAACTTTGGTTGATCTGGCAGCAGTTTTGTTTGTTGTTTTGCTGCAGTTTCAAGGATCATGGGGTAACTCCAATCAAAGAGTTGTAATAGTACGTTCACGTGACATACATTCAACCTGAAATCGTTCACATTATTTGCCCTTTTAATTTTTTTAATCGTTTTCCAAGATGTTTCGCATGGCGGAGCGTGGCTCGCCATTAATGTTATAGCTTGTCTCTCCAAATAAAACACTCAGTAGAGTTTGTCAACCAAAACACACAACAAAGTTTGTCAACCAAAACATTAAGTAGAGTTTCCAAACAAAACATACAGTAGAATTTGTCAACCAAAACATACTGCAAAGAATGTCAACTAAATAAGATAGCCCGACTCTTTGTAAATAATTAATAGCTTTCTTTGAGGAGCCATACACCATTCGTTTCCTCAGCTTTTATAATTTTCTTTCTTATTTCTCAATACCCGTATTCTCTAAAAGTGTTGTATTTTATAAATTGAAATAGAACATTATACATCCGAAGTGATGATTGTGAACTTGTCAACTAACTAGATATAGCAGGCCGACGTTCAGCTTTTCGCGTTCACTATAAAGAAAGCGTGACAGGATCGTCTTAGGGTCGGGAGCAGCAGCGTCACTAATCACAGTCAACCAATTAAATCTAGTCCTGCTGACAATTAAGAAAAAAATGTATCAAGAACAGAATTTGGCACCCGATTCGAACCTAGGACTCTTGATTAAAATCTGTGCTCCCAGCCGTCTAAGCTCCCTATCTCTCTACTGACGTAGGATAGAATGCACAAACAAGACGTAGCTTTACGTCGAAACAATAATTATAATAATCGAGGGCTTTCGGCGACACATACGATACGTCGTGTTTGTGCATTCTACACGTGATATTGTTATGCCCCTGCGCATAGAGAACCTAGTGTGGTAAGTACAACGAGGAAGTAGGTGTCCACGCTTTTCTTACAATGTATGTAAGTGTCCAAAATTAGCGTCAAGTAAACTTCCTCCTTGTTCATAATACCTAATCTTTCTTCATTCAATAAAAAAAAAAGAAATAATGTGCATAGTTCCTACCGCGTGGCAGTGACTCAATGGGTCGGTGTTTTGAACTGGCGACCAGGAAGGCGGGGGTTCAAATATGAGCATGTGGCCTTGAGCATGTAGGATTCTTTAGTTATCAAATGCCACTGCGGAAGTGGTAAAGCGTTGGTCTCCAGATCGAAGGGTCCACAGTTCGAAACCCACGATCGGTTCAAACTTTATGTATCCGATTTCGTCCCTTCCTGGTTGGGTTATTGTCAGTATATATGACTGACTGAGACAGGAGCCATGGTATCGCCGGCCTGTGAG
This sequence comes from Elysia chlorotica, assembly GCA_003991915.1. Lineage (NCBI taxonomy): Eukaryota > Metazoa > Mollusca > Gastropoda > Plakobranchidae > Elysia > Elysia chlorotica. Next base: position 190,584 of record RQTK01000961.1, read on the forward strand.
GAGGCGCGGTAGCCCTTGGGTTGAACATTGGCTTGCAACGCAGGAGGTCTGTGGTTCGAGCTCTGGCGACTTCACCCCCCTACTGGTTGTGTCGGATCGACTGAGACAGAAGTCATCGTATCCCCGTCCTGTGTCGTGTGTGGCAGCACGTAAACCTATCTAACGTCAGTCTCATGCCCCGTCCACAATATAGCTTAGGTCCTGATGTTAGACGTTAAGTTACCAAATCAACTCAAATGATATGTGTGTGATCTCCTCAGGCTTCCTACGACGGCTGGGGCCCATGGAGCCGTTACAGCGAGTGCTCACGATCCTGCGGGGGAGGGGTTCAATACACGGTGCGAACCTGTGTCAGGTGAGTCACGAAGCTCTGTGTGTCTGTCTGCTTGTCTGCTTGTCTGCTTGTCTGTCAGTCAGTCAGTCAGCCAGTCTGTCAGTCCATTTGTCTATTTGTCGTTATTACCTCTCTCTCTCTTTCGTTTTTTCTCTATCTCTATGTCTTTCTCCGTCGAGCGTCTTTTGTCTCAATTTTCTACTATTCATACCTCCTGGTTTGTCAGTCAGCCTTTATCCCCCCCCCCTTTCCCCCACTTTTCCTCTCTCTCTCCCTTTATTTTTATCTTTGTCTCCCTCTCTCCATCTTTTGTCGCACTCTCTATTATTCCTGTCTTCCTGTCTGTACGTCTGTCGGTCTGTGTCTATGTCCATCCCTC
>RQTK01000962.1:18845-61012 GCA_003991915.1 Elysia chlorotica
TATTATTATTATTATTATTATTATTATTATTAATATTAATATTATCATTATCATTATCATTATTATTATTTATTATTATTATTATTATCATTATAATTCACATACAGAGGACTTAGCCTTGCTGCTCAGTGGCAACCAGCGCGTGAGTTCGCACATCGAGTTCGGGGCCCACCAGGCGATCCTGGTTACCTGTGAGGAGAGCAAGGCCCGACTGCCTGAGGTTCTCAGCGCAGGGTTAGTGCTCACCATCTACGAGGCCAAAGGGTTGGAGTTCGACGACGTCCTGCTCTATAACTTTTTTGCAGACTCTCAGGTGAGTGAAGCATGAAAGTTTTTTTTTTTTTTAAGCTCTGTTATTTTCGGTTAGTTTTAGTTCTTTTACGCTTCCTAGGTTTTCTGTTGAATGCCATGTAATGCGAGACATGGGGAGAGTTTTTGCTGTGTTCTTTATGAGTAGTTCCTGAGGTTACATGAACAATGCTACGCAACATAAGGCAATGTTTCTGATCAGTTTTGATTGGATTATAGGCTGCCCTTTTTATTTGTTGCCACACACGAGACAGGGCGGGGATACCATGACTCCTGTCTCAGCCAGTCACATTATACTGACACCGACCCAACCAGTAGGGAACACAATCGTCAGGATTCGAACTCGGACCTTTTGCGTCAGAAGCCGATGTTCTACCCCAGGACCACCGTGCGCCCCCATTGATCTTAGTAAGCTAAGCTAAAACTATGGAGCAATTATTTGCATAAGTTTGTGAGACAAATTATCAAATTAAGGGAAATGCTGCTGACAAATATCTTTCATAGATCTTCGAACAGAAAGTCCAAGCCCATATGGCCATCAATCTTAGACCAGATTAGAAGGTCGGCGGTTCGAATCCCATGGTCGGTCATAAATAAATTTGTCCGCTTTCATCCCCTACTGAGTGGGTGGGTGTCAGTGTAATGTGACCGGTTGGGACAGGAGTCAAACTATCCCAGCCCTGTCTCCTGACATAAAATTGTCAGACGTCAGTCATGGGGTCCATCCTCAATAGTGCTGACGTGGACATTAAGCAACCAAGTCGAACTCATGCCACCCCTCCCTGTTTTAGGTTTTTGCTGTATAATCTGAAAGCCGCCTTCCTATCCAGTGTTTTTTGTCATCCAACCAGTAATTGCCTTCCTCTGTCTCTTACCCCCTCAGCTGTTGTTGTTGAGTTGAGTTGGTTTAATGTCCAACATCAGCACTATGTAGGCTACATTGTGAACGGGCCACAAGACTGACGTCTGACAATTTTAAGTGCTGCCACACACGCGACAGGGCGGGGATACCATGACTCATGTCTCAGCCGGTCACATTAAACTGACACCGACCCAACCAGTAGGAAGCGCAATCGCCAGGGCTCGAACCCGGACCTTTTGCGTCGGGACCCGATGTTCTACCCCAGGACCACCGCGCCCCCTCTCTCAGCTGTACCCTCCAGTATACCTCGCTACTAAGAAACACATTGTTTGATTTCAGGCTGACAAGGAGTGGCGAGTTGTGACAGAGTTTCTCAATCAACTTGCCGTAGACCCGGTCAGTTCAGGGGGAGACAATCTTGTTGAGATTGATTCAGGTAGGGTTCCACATTTTTATTCTGATGAAGCCAACGAAACGAAACGTTTATATGTACTTTTATGAACTTGAGTTGTGTAATTTTTATCGTGTTTCTTAGTTGCCCAGTTATGCGTGTCTTTTTTTTCTTTATAACATTCTTTTTCAGGGGGGAGACAATATTACTAAGATTGATTCTGGTAGGATTGTACATTAGTATTCAGAGGTAGACAATGTGTAGAGATTGATTTGGGTAGGATAATGCATTACTGTTTAGTGGGAGACAATCTCATTGCGTTCGATTCTGGTAGGATTACACATTATTGTTTTAACGTACTTCAGTTATAAGCTGCACTGTACACAACCAAATAGAAAGAAAGGAACGGGTAGGTAACTGAAAACTATTTAGATTAAGGAGGGTATTTTGTTTAGTTAAATTTTACTCTCAAATAGTTCTACTATAGAATAAAGGTGATGATTTCTTTAATGAGAATATTTTTGCACTTTTGTTGTTGTTGTTTAATGTGTACAATTTTACTCTCAAATAGTTCTACTATAGAACAAAGGTGATGATTTCTTTAATGAGAATATTTTTGCACTTTTGTTGTTGTTGTTGTTGTTTAATGTGTACAATTTTACTCTCAAATAGTTCTACTATAGAACAAAGGTGATGATTTCTTTAATGAGAATATTTTTGCACTTTTGTTGTTGTTGTTGTTGTTTAATGTGTACAATTTTACTCTCAAATAGTTCTACTATAGAACAAAGGTGATGATTTCTTTAATGAGAATATTTTTGCACTTTTGTTGTTGTTGTTGTTGTTGTTGTTTAATGTGTACAATTTTACTCTCAAATAGTTCTACTATAGAACAAAGGTGATGATTTCTTTAATGAGAATATTTTTGCACTTTTGTTGTTGTTGTTGTTGTTGTTGTTGTTGTTGTTGTTGTTGTTGTTAATGTGTACAATTTTACTCTCAAATAGTTCTACTATAAAATAAAGCTGATGTTTTCTTTAATGAGAATATTTTTGCACTTTTGCTGTTGTTGTTATTGTTCTTGTTGTTATATTGTTGTGTTCACCCGTCTATCCAATGCTGTGAAGTTTTATCTGCATGTTATTTCAAGCTGTTGCATAGTTATCTTTTAAATATGCTGTGAAGTTTTATCTGCATGTTATTTCAAGCTGTTGCATAGTTATCTTTTAAATATAAAAAACAAACAAACAGATAATACTTTCTAAATTTATACTGAAACTTTTGTTAATCATGATAGCGTAAAAAAAAAAAAGGTCTCGCTCACATTATTCTTGTCAATACTCAATTATTATTTTTCTCATTTTCTTTTTGTTTGTTTGTTTGTTTAACAAATGCTTTAATATTTTGAATTGCGTTATCTCTTGGTTTCAACGTTCCAGTACCATAGTTTACCCACTGTAGATAATCAAGAAAAAATAAAGAACAGCTAGGTGACTGAAAAAACATTCAAGTTTGAAATTATTTTTTAAATTCAATTTAAAAAAAATTGAGTTCTAAAAATAATTTTAATGTATTTCTAAAAACACAATAAATTTCAATATATTTCTAAATTTACAATAAATTCTATTATATTTCTAAATACACAATAAGTTTTGATATCTTTCTAAATTTAAAATAATTTTAATATATTTCTAAAAACACAATAAATTTCAATATATTTCTAACTTTAAAATAATTTTAAAATATTTTCTAAACCTATTTTTTTAACAAAGCTGTGCTGGAGCTGGCGAACCGGCCCCGACCTTTGAACTTTGACCCAGACCAGCACAAGATCCTCAACTCGGAGCTGAAGCAGCTGTACACGGCCATAACCCGCGCGAGGGTCAACGTCTGGATCTTTGACCGGGACCCGCAGAGTCGGGGCCCCATGTTTGAGTACTTCAAGGCCCGCAAGCTGGTGCAGTGTGTGCAGGCCAAAGAGGGGGGGTCCTTGTCGGAAAGTGAGTCCACGGAAAAAATGTACATTTTTTTATATTTTTTTTATTATTTACTTGACCACTGACAAAAAATTAAAAAAGAACAAAAAAAAAAAAAACAAACAAAAAAAAAATCCAGGGAAATGTACATTTTTTTTTTTATATTTACTCTCCACCACTGACACAGTGTGTGCAGGCTAAAGAGGGGGGGTCTTTGTCGGAAAGTGAGTTCACGGAAAAAATGTACAGGTTTTTTTATTATTATTTACTTGACCGCTGACAAAAAATTAAAAAAAGAAAAAGAAAAAAAATCTCGGAAAATGTAGTTTTTAAAATTTTATTTACTTGAAAAAATTAAAAAAGAACAAAAAAAAAGAAATCTCGGAAAATGTAGGTTTTTTTTTTTATATTTACTCTCCACCACTGACAAAAAATTATAAAAGAACAAAAAAACCACCCCAAAAAATCCCGGAAAATGTAGTTTTTTTTTTTTATATTTACTCCACCACTGACAAAAAATTATAAAAGAAAAAAAAAATCCTGGAAAATGTAGGTTTTTTTTTTATTTACTTGACCACTGACAAAAAATAAAAAAAAAACAAAAAAAACAACAAAAAAATCTCACAGGTAAGTAGGGTTGTTACAATGGTGATAGAAGCTTGGACACTCGTTTGAATACTTTATGGTGCGAAATCTGGTACGTACAGAGTGGGCAGGCCAAAGAGGCGACAGGCTGTTGTTGGGGAGTGAGTTGATTCGTTTTCTGTTTTCTGTCCCTAAGTTTCCTACATCACAAAGAAGTAACAGGCTAATATCAAAAAGGGCAAGAACAGATAGATATAAAAACTCATTTGTACCTGCAAAATAGCTTTACCTAGAGCGGGGCGAACGTTGGTCTCCGTGTCGGGACAATCGCGGTCGACAACTTTGTGTTTGTATGCAGTGTTAAATGTATTCTTGTATATGCGTGAAGAAGTGTGTGTCTTTACATAAGAATTATGTATGTTTGGCAGTGTTCACTTTCAATAATTTTTAATTGTTTTAATAATTCTTTTGACTTTCTTGACGGAAAATATATCTTTTGACTTACTTGGCGGAAAACATATACTTAGACTTACTTAATTTAAAAATGAAAAAAAGTAGGTATAATAGTATTTTAAAATGTTTATAGGGCTTTAGCTCAAAAATGTATAGTTTTACTTTCTTGATGGAAAATGTATATTTTTAATTACTTGACGGAAAATGTATATTTTGACTTACTTGATCAAAAACTTGTATTTTGACTTACTTGATAAAAAAATTGTATTTCGATTTATTTGAAGAAAAACGTATCGTTTGACTTGCATGACTGCCAAAAACATAAGCTTTTGGAATACAACCTGCATACCACCAAGAAACCTCCCCTCAAAAAAAAAAACCCAAATAAAAATATATACTGCTTATATAATCCAATTCTTATAGTATTTACTGTAAGTTGTTAACACATGACGTCTTGCAATTTTGTTTGCAATCGTGCATCCATAATCCATATCCAAAATAGGACCATTATTTGGATGATACAAGAAATTTGTAAAAAATTTCAATTGTAAAAATCACAAAGTGTCTTCATGTTTTGTACTGTTGTTTTTAGAAAATTTTTTCATTTATTTTTTAATTGAGATTAAAAGGGATTAAGGTTGTTTTTTTTATGATGGAAGCTTTGGAAACTCGGAATAGAAATAAATTGAACCCCTCCCTTTTACCGTTTATCAGATTACTTCTTTGCTCAAAAGTCCACCCCTCAGCAATGGAGGAAATCAGGAGACATGTTCATGAGCCAAAAGCAGTTTTCTTTGGCAGCCAAATGTTTCAAGTAGGTTTATTTTGGATGTGGGTAACATCATCATTACTGTCACGATCATCATTATCATCATCATCATCACCAATCGGACGTTAAACCAACCCAACCCCACTTAACTCGCAATGGTGATATGAGCTTAGAGACACATGTTTGAGGACTTCAAAGCATACAGGACTAATAGGAGGAGTGGGGGGAGGGGGCGTTGTGGGAGAGTGAGTTGATGGAAAATATATATACAGTGTATTTTGACTTAATGGATGGAAAATTTATATTTTGGCCTACTCAACAGAAAAAGTATATTTTGAATAATTTGAAGGAAAATGTATATTTTGACTAACTTGATGGAAAATTTGTATTTTGAATTGCTTGACTGAAAATATATATTTTGACTTAATAGATGGAAAATTTATATTTTGGCCTACTCAACAAAAAAAGTATATATATTGATTAATTTGAAGGAAAATGTATATTTTGACTAGCTTGACTGAAAACGTATATTTTGACTTACGTGACAGAAAATGTTTCTTCAGACTTACTTGACGGAAAAAGTATATTTTGACTTACTTGACGGAAATGTGTATTTTGACTTACTTGACTCAAAACATAAATTTTTACTTACGTGACGGGAAATGTATATTTTGACTTACTTGATGGGAAATGAAAAAAGTAAATATAATAGTATTTTAAAATGTTGATAGGGCTTTAGCTCAAAACTGAAATTGGTGACTTGTGCCTGATTCACCCTGGTTGCCTCCCATATTTTTACTTACTTGACGAAAAATGTATATACTTACTTACTTCACGGAAAATGTATATTTTTACTTCCTTTACGGAAAATGTATAGTTTTACTTTCTTGACGGAAAATGTATATTTTTACTCACTTGATCGAAAACTTGTATTTTGACTTAGTTGATTGAAAACTTGTATTTTGATTTATTTGAAGGAGTTTGACTTGCATGACTGCCAACGTACGCTTTTTTTTAATACAACCTGCATACCACCAAGAAACCTCCCCTCAAAAAAAAAAACCCCAAATAAAAATATATACTGCTTATATAATCCAATGCTTATAGTATTTACTGTAAGTTGCTAACATGACGTCTTGCCATTTTGTTTGCAATCGTGCATCCATAATCCATATCCAAAATAGGACCATTATTTGGATGATACAAGAAATTTGTAAAAAATTTTAATTGTAAAAATCATTAAGTGTCTTCATGTTTTGTACTTTTTTTTTAAGAAAATTTTTTCATTTATTTTTTACTTGAGAATTAAAGGGATTAAGGTTGTTTTTTTATGATGGAAGCTTTGGAAACTCGGAATAGCAATAAATTGAACCCACCCTCCCCTCCTTTTTACCGTTTCTCAGATTACTTCTTTGCTCAAAAGTCCACCTCTCAGCAATGGAGGAAATCAGGAGATATGTTCATGAGCCAAAAGCAGTTTTCTTTGGCAGCCAAATGTTTCAAGTAGGTTTATTTTGGATGTGGGTAACTGTTGTTGTTGTTGTTGTTGTTGTTATTGTTGCTGTTGTTGTTGTTGTTGTTGTTGTTGTTGTTGTTGTTGTTGTTGTTGTTGTTGTTGTTGTTGTTGTTGTTGTTGTTGTTGTTGTTGTTGTTGTTTTTGTTGTTGTTGTTGTTGTTTTGTTGTTGTTGTTGATTTGTTGTGGCTGTTGTTTTTGCTGTGGCTGTTATTGTTGATTTTGCTGTTGTTGTTGTTGTTGTTGCTGTTGATTTTGCTTTTTTTGCTGCTATTCAGTCCCGTGGTTTCTGAGCTTCTGCTTTTTTCCATAGTTCCATGAAGAAAAAGGTATCAGTTCTTTGTATCTGGTGGTCAGTTAGGTAGATATATGCATATACCCAGTACCATTGGCACCAGAGTTTGGGGAAAGTGCGTGTGTGTGTGGGGGGGCGAATTGGCACAAGGGGCAGAGCATTTTGTCTCCAAGCTGGAAATCTGCATTTTAAAACCACAGAATTCATTTCTCGAATTTCGTCCCCTACTGGTTGGGGAGGTGGAGGTGTCAGTATAATGTGACGGGCAGAGACAAGAGCCCAGGTCTCCCCGCCCTGTCTCGTGTGTGGCAGCACATCAAAATTGTCAGACGTCAGTCTTGGGGCCGGTCCACAATATAGTCTGTCGTATAGTGTTGACGTTGAACATTAAGCAACCAACTCAACCCACCATTTCGTGACTTCATGACTTCATTCATACATTTTTGATTTTTTGATTATGTCTATATAGCCTATATAGTGCTGCCGTTGGACGTTAAACCAACCAACCCCCCCTCCCCCATTCCTCCTCAGTTTGAGGCAGCCTCGAAGCAGTACCTGTTTGTGTCCATGGCGACGGAGGCAAGCCACTGCCTGGAACAGGCAGGCATGTTCCGAAGGGCCATAACTGTGCTGGAAGACAGCCATCTCTACGACCGCGCCATCGACTGTCTTCGCCGATACCGGATGAAAGTGGAGGTTTGGGTCTCAATGTTTTTGTTGTTGGTTTGTTTTTCTTAAATTTAGCGCAAACAAGACCTTGGGCCTATAAAACAACGTTGTGTTAAGACTAGTCGTAATATTGGTATAATTTTTTAACCAACGATGAGCCAAACCTGACACTTGTAAACATCCTCGTCGCCAGTATAATGTTTTAGTCTTTGTGAAGCGATAAATGAGACAGCATGCAGGCAGCCATGATACTTAGAAGACGTTTATTTTCTGCCCGGTTGTGACAATGTTAAAAACAGTTGATTATATGCCAGATTGGCTTAACTTTAAATGGACATTACAATTTGGATATTACATGGCTTTCGACGAGTTGTAAAGTACCTCGACGTCGTACTTACGACCGCTAGTGTATTGCGAAAACAGAGACTATAGATTTAGTGAGACGTTCCACAAAAAGAGCTCACAGTGCTATTGATACGGAAGGCTGGCGTGATGCGTGCTCGATCTATTTCTTTATAGAAATTAAGGCGGTTGACAAATTGCCAGAGGTTTGTTTTACTAAGCTTTAAAGAAGGAAGCTACTGCCTTAATTATACCAACTCACATATGTGAAATTTTCCTCGTGAAACATTTAACTAAATCTCTATATATAGTCTCTGGTTATAGTTTTTATTCTTTGATAGGAAGTTGTCAACAGGTGTCATTAATAATTGGGGGGCGCGGTGGCCCTGGGGTAGAACATCGGCTTCCGATGCAAAAGGTCCGAGTTCGAACCCTGGCGACTTTGTTCCCTACTGGTTAAGTCGGTGTCAGTTTAATGTGAGCGGCTGAGACAGGAGTCATGGTATCCTGGCCCTGTCTTGTGTGGGGCAGCACGTATATTTGCCAGATGTCAGTCTTGGGGCCCGTCCACAATATAACCTATATGTTAATGAATCAATGAACATAAGGGAAATTATAATATCCATTTGTTCCCCTTTCAATTTCTAGCCCTTTACAAATATGTTTGTTTTGAAAAATAAAAATGTAAATGTACAAGAGTGAGGGTATAGAATGGCTAGATCCCAACTATTTGAAACGAGAATGCAAATATTGCATCATTCATAATTATGCGATTGTGTGAGATTGAGTACAAGAATGAGGGTATAGAATGGCTGGATCCCAAATCTTTGAAACGAGAATGCAAATATTGCTTTATTCATATGTGATTGTATGAGATTGAGTACAAGAATGAGAATATAGAATGGCTGGATCCCAACTCTTTGAAACGAGAATGCAAATATTGCTTTATTCATATGCGATTTTGTGAGATTGAGTACAAGAATGAGGGTATAGAATGGCTAGATCCCAACTATTTGAAACGAGAATGCAAATATTGCTTTATTCATATGTGATTGTATGAGATTGAGTACAAGAATGAGAATATAGAATGGTTGGATCCCAACTCTTTGAAACTAGAATGCAAATATTGCATCATTCATAATTATGCAAATGTGTGAGATTGAGTACAAGAATGAAAATATAGAATGGCTAGATCCCAACTATTTGAAACGAGAATGCAAATATTGCATCATTCATAATTATGCGATGTTGTGAGATTGAATATAAGAATTTGGGTATAGAATGGCTGGATCCCAACTCTTTGAAACACTTCATCTTACAAGGGAGTTTCGTCTATATTATTTATTATGAGATTGTGTGAGATTGATCTTATGTCAAACTTTCTTATATCGTCAATGGGCTGGCAGGATGAGAAATCTCAGGCGTAACTATTTTGACATTACGGTTTACCATATCAATGTGTTTTTTAGGTCAGTATCCATCCCCTGCTGAAGAAAAAAAATGTTAATATGAGTTTATTTATTAGTAATTAATAAACGAAAGTAAGGATTACCAGCCATGCAATTAATTAGTTTTGTTTAACTATGTCATAACTAATTTCACCAAAAAAAAAAAAAAAAAAAAAGACAGACTGCTGGCAGAGTTATGTTTCATTCTGTTTACTGTATGTAATCGTAAATCAATCCTCTTGTAATATAATCGTATATCGTTCCTCTTGTTATATAATCGTATATCGTTCCTTTTGTTATATAATCGTATATCGTTCCTCTTGTTATATAATCGTATATAATTCCTCTTGTTATATAATCGTATATCGTTCCTCTTGTTATATATCGTTCCTCTTGTTATATATCATTTCTCTTGTCATATAACCGTATATCATTCCTCTTGTCATATAACCGTATATTGTTCCTCTTGTTATATAATCGTATATCATTTCTCTTGATATATAATCGTATATCGATCCTCTTGTTATATAATCGTATATCATTTCTCTTGATATATAATCGTATATCGTTCCTCTTGTTATATAATTGTATATCGTTCCTCTTGTTATATAATCGTATATCATTTATCTTGATATATAATCGTACATCATTCCTCTTGTTATATAATCGTATATCATTCCTCTTGTTATATAATTGTATATCATTCCTCACTCACTCACTCACTATCCTGTGTTTATTTGTCATCTGCTGCGGGTGTCCCAGGTACTGGGGTAGGCAGCAGGCGGCCAGCATTTTTGACTCCTAATCTCCATTCCGTCCTGTTATGTGGGTCAATCCGGTCTAGGTTCCAAGACCTCCGGTCACTTCTGACGCATTCAGACCAGGTCTTTCTGGGTCTCCCTCGTCCTCTAACGCATGGCACAGACAAGCTCAAGGTGTCGTTGATGCACGAAGTTGCACGTGTCACATGTCCAAACCATCTTAAGCGTCTGGTACGCACGGCCTCGGTCCCCTCCTGTATTCCAAGCCTATCAAGCAGCGACTCAATTGGGATCTCGTAATAGTGCTTGCTAGCCAGTGGTTAGAAGCACCTACCAGTAGTTGTTATATATAGCTAGAGTTTTAAATAGTGCTTGCTAGCCAGTGGTTAGAAGTACCTACCAGTAGTGGTTATATAGAGCGAAAGTTTTAAATAGTGCTTGCTAGCCAGTGTTTAGAAGTACCTACAAGTAGTGGTTATATATGGCTAAAGTTTTAGTACTCGCGTCTTCTAACATGGGGCTTCAGCCCCACCCTGCTGCTTGGGCGAGTTAAGCACATGTATTGTTAAATTTATTCAATTGTCTTTGTAGAGAAATGTATTTTCAACAAAAATTATTCAACTTTGGACTATACTGTCGTAGATTATAAAACATGTATAACAAATCCGACGCCACTGAATTTTAGATAGTGCTTACTAGAAGCACCTACAAGGAGTGGTTATATAGAGCTAGAGTTTTAAATAGTGCTTGCTAGCTAGTGCTTAGAAGTACCTACAAGTAGTGGTAATATAGAGCTAGAAATTTAGATAGTGCTTGCTAGCCAGTGTTTAGAAGTACCTACAAGTAGTGGTTATATATAGCTAGAGTTTTAAATAGTGCTTGCTAGCCAGTGGTTAGAAGCATAACAGTAGTTGTTATATATGGCTAGACTTTTAAGTAGTGCTTGCTAGCCAGTGGTTAGAAGTAAAGTAATATATAGAGCTAGAAATTTAGATAGTGCTTGCTAGCCAGTGGTTAGAAGTACCTACAAGTAGTAATTTAGTAATATATGGAGCTAAAAATTTAGATAGTGCCTGTTAGCCAGTGGTTAGAAGTACCTACAACTAGTGATTTTATAGAGCTAGAGCTTTAATTGAACTTTTCACAGTGCATGATTAAAGACCTATTCCTTGTGCGCACACTATTTTGGGGATTTTTCAAAGATTTATAAAAAGTAAAAGCTTACATATTTAAAACCTCAAAATGGGGCTGCCTTTGATTGATGCAAAAATGGGTAGGGCATTAGGCCACCATCGTAAAGGTTCTGGGTTCAATTCCCTGCATGGACAGACATTGTTCTGGGCCTCCCTCGTTCAGGGAGAAGGGAAGAAGAAGGAGAAGAGAAGTACAACCTGATACTAACTCTTGGTTCCTCTAGCTCGACAGGAGTCATGGTATCCCTGCCCTGTCTCGTGTGTGGCAGCACATAAACGTCAGTCTTGGCGTCAGTTCACAATATAGTCTACATAGTGCTGATGTTGGACGTTAAACCAACTCAACTTAACTCAACTCAACTCAAATCCTTTAGCTCTGTTAAACAGCCAAGAAAAAAACGTCACTTTCTTAAAAACTTTAACCCCCACCACCCCAACCTCCCGTGATTTTCACTTTCACTTTCTTAAAAACTTTACCCCCCCCCCCCCATGATTTTCACTTTTGCAGGGCAGCAAATTTCCACCACCAGAACAAAGACTTTGCCAGTGCTAAGGCAGCCATCATGAGACTGAAAAAACCCTCAGACCAAATTGTTTTTCTTGACAAAAATGGCTACTGGGAGCAAGCTGCTCAGATCCTGAGGCAAGAAGGTAGGGAATTTTTTTACTCATCATACAGCACATGTGAGGAAAATGAGTGCCTCCTGTCATGTAGTGAGCGCGGTGGCCCTGGGGCAGAACATCGACTCCCAACGCAAAAGGTCCGAGTTCGAGCCCTGGCGATTGCGCTCCCTACTGGTTGGGTCGGTGTCAGTTTAATATGATTGGCTGAGACAGAAGTCATGGTATCCCCGCCCTGTCTCGTGTATGGCAGCACATAAATTTGTCAGACGTCAGAGTTTTGGGGCCCGTCCACAGTATAGCCTATATGTTGTTGATGTTGGACATTAAACCAACTCAGCAAGCCCAAGATGACTCCTGTCACATAGATTGAGAGACGTAAACAAAACAAGGTAAAAGAAGCACTTCTCAAGTTATAGGAAAGACAGTGATGATGATCTGATTAGATGAAGAGTTTCATGGTATCCCCGCCCTGTCTCGTGTGTGGCAGCACATAAAATTGTCCGACGTCAGTCCGTCCACAATATAGCCTATATAGTGCTGATGTTGGCCGTTAAAACCAACTCAACTCAACTCAAATCCACTAAAACTGAATCTGTTCAAAACCGAAAGAAAATATTTATAGACCTAAAAAAATTACCTAAAGGGATCTAACAGTAAGGACTGAATATTAAATGACGCTGGGAATTTTTTTTCCGTATTTGAAGTGTTAATGCGTTCGATGTTCTCTGCTCTCCTTCAGGGTAGGTGTCCCTTGGAAAACCCACGGTCGATTAAAAAATCTAATTGTCCCATTTTTTCTCCTACCGGTTAAGTGGATATAAGTGTAATGTGACCGGATGATGGGGGGCGCGGTGCTCCTAGGGTAGAACCATCGGCTTCCAATGCAAAAGGTCCGAGTTCGAGCCCTGCCAATTGCACTCCCTACTGGTTGGGTCGGTGTCAGTGTAATGTGACCGGTTGAGACAGGAGTCATGGCATCCCCGCCCTGTCTCGTGTGTGGCATCACATGAAATTGTCAGATGTCAGTCTTGGGGCCCTCCACAATATAGCCTATATAGTGCTGATGTTGGACGTTAAATCAACTCAACAACTCAACATTCGTTTTTCAAAAAAGTTGAAATTAAAATACTTACAGTGGAAATTAACTCATGACCTGCTGAGACAGGGGTCCATGTCTCCCCAGACTCTCTCTCTCTCTCTGAGGCAGCATGCCCATCCAAAAAATCCCCTATATAGTGCTGATGTTGGACGTTAAGTAACCAAAATCAACTCAACTGAACTCTGCCCTCCAGGGAATACTGAGAAGGCTGCAGCGTGCATGATGAAAGCTGGCGAGATGGATCAAGCCCTCATTTTTGCCCAGCAGGGTTTCCACAAGGTCCAGGAAGCTTCAATTTACCTAGCCATGGCTCGGAAGCATTATTCCAGGTAATAATAATAATAATAATAATAATAATAATAGTTATAATAATAATAATAATAATAATAACAATAATAATAATAATAATAATAGTTATAATAATAATAATAATATTAAAAATGTACCTTCTTTGAGCAAGCGGAGGTTTCCGGTAACCAGTCCAAGGAAGAGCTTTGCCTCTGCCTGGCCCTCTGCATGCTGTAGCTCTGTGTACTTCATGAGAGCTCTCTCTGCATAGTCCTCCGATTTCTTCTACAGGACCGAGGGAATCACACACAATAATTAATTATGGCTTTAGCCACAAATTCACTCTCATCGAGCCTGTAGCTTTAAATTTCTTAAAGAGGGGTCCATAAATATTTTTTTTATAATATATTAGTAGTGTAAATTAATATTATTATTATTATTATTGGAGTAGTAGTGTAGTAGTAGTAGAGTAGTAGTAGTAGTAGTAGTAGTAGTAGTAGTAGTAGTAGTAGTAGTAGTAGTAGTAGTAGTAGTAGTAGTAGTAGTAGTAGTAGTAGTAGTAGTAGTAGTAGTAGTAGCAGTAGCAGCAGTAGTAGTAGTAGCAGTAGTTTTTTTTTTATTATTATTTTTATTTATTTTGTTGTTTTTTTTGTTGCTGTCGTAGCTGCTGCAATTTGGCGTTATAAACTACACCCAGCTGTAATGTCGGCAGGTCAGCATAATTATTGTGAGTTTTTTATCAGTATCACACTCACGTTATCAGCTTCGTCGTCCCTGGAATAATGCTTCCGAGCCATGGCTAGGTAAATTGAAGCTTCCTGGACCTTGTGGAAACCCTGCTGGGCAAAAATGAGGGCTTGATCCATCTTGCCAGCTTTCATCATGCACGCTGCAGCCTTCTCAGTATTCCCTGGAGGGCAGAGTTAAGTTGAGTAGATTTTGGTTACTTAACGTCCAACATCAGCACTATATAGGGATAGTTGAAACAAATTTTATAAATAATATAGTTGAAACAAATTTTATAAATAATATAGTTGAAACAAATTTTATAAATAATATAGTTGAAACAAATTTTATAAATAATATAGTTGAAACAAATTTTATAAATAATATAGTTGAAACAAATTTTATAAATAATATAGTTGAAACAAATTTTATAAATAATATAGTTGAAACAAATTTTATAAATAATATAGTTGAAACAAATTTTATAAATAATATAGTTGAAACAAATTTTATAAATAATATAGTTGAAACAAATTTTATAAATAATATAGTTGAAACAAATTTTATAAATAATATAGTTGAAACAAATTTTATAAATAATATAGTTGAAACAAATTTTATAAATAATATAGTTGAAACAAATTTTATAAATAATATAGTTGAAACAAATTTTATAAATAATATAGTTGAAACAAATTTTATAAATAATATAGTTGAAACAAATTTTATAAATAATATAGTTGAAACAAATTTTATAAATAATATAGTTGAAACAAATTTTATAAATAATATAGTTGAAACAAATTTTATAAATAATATAGTTGAAACAAATTTTATAAATAATATAGTTGAAACAAATTTTATAAATAATATAGTTGAAACAAATTTTTTTCAACCTTTTAAAGTTTATTTGACTCTTCTAAACACAATCATGTTGAGCCCATTCGTATGACTTTGTATTCTCTTGGCATTGGATTTGCACACCTTCCATTTATTAAATATTAAACTCCAAAGCTTTTACCTTTCCTAAAGCTTTGGGAATTCCCTAAAATAGTGTGCACACAAGGAATAGGTTTTGAAGGAGGTTTCTAAATATAGCATTCAGTGTCACACACACTAAAAATAACTGTGACATTTGCATTTACAACCAAAGTGAGGTATATCATTAAAACATTAGGTACAGTTAGAACAGTTTACATTGAGGTTGGTTGGTTGGTTGGTTGGGTTGGTTAAACGTCCAATAGTAGCACTGTATAGGCTATATTGTGGACGGGTCCCAAGACTGACGTCTGACAGTTTTATGTGCTGCCACACACGAGACAGGGCGGGGATACCATGACTCCTTGTCTCAGCCGGTCACATTTAATGTTTTAATGATATACCTCACTTTGGTTGTAAATGCAAATGTCACAGTTATTTTTAGTGTGTGTGACACTGAATGCTATATTTAGAAACCTCATTCAAAGCCTATTCCTTGTGTGCACACTATTTTAGGGAATTCCCAAAACTTTAGGAAAGGTAAAAGCTTTGGAGTTTAATATTTAAAAATGGAAGGTGTGCAAATCCAATGCCAAGAGAATACAAAGTCATATGAATGGGCACAATATGATTGTGTTTAGAAGAGTCAAATAAACTTTAAAAGGTTGAAAAAATTTGTTTCAACTATATTATTTATAAAATTTGTTTCAACTATATTATTTATAAAAATTTTTTCAAATATATTATTTATAAAAATTTTTTCAACTATATTATTTATAAAATTTGTTTCAACTATATTATTTATAGAACCCGGAAATAATTATTTTCTTTTGGAAGTGAAAAGGGTCATGAGAGAGTAGTTTTTCTATGTTTAGAATACAGAATACAGAATGCACAAATCTTTATTCATCCCTCAAGGGGAATTTAAAGTACGCTCTCTTCATACAACAAACGAAATTATAAAGTTTACAATGATATGAAAATAAAAGGGTAGAATTTCGACATAAAGATCAATAATACTATACATACTTTATAAATCATAATATCACAATATCACAGCTTATACACCCTGTCTGATCATGTTCTCAGTTTTGTAGAGGCTTACGTCCAGCAAAGACGTGAGAATTTGAGAAAGAAGCTTGGAGACCTCGGCCCCAAATCCAGGAGCTCATCTTCCATGATGGAATACCTCGACTTACTGTTGCATGATGTATGTTTGTATTATTCCCAGCCTGTATTTTTACCAAGTAAAATCTCGCAAATTTTCTTTTGTGGACCAAAACTATTATACCTCTTTTTAATGTAAACTCAAGCCAGGGTACTCGCATTATAGATAGTGATATTGTTCTAATGGTTAGAAAGTTGGGCCACCTTTGTGAAAGTACTGGGTTCGAACACTACCTCTTTTTAATGCAAACTCAAGCCAGGGTACTCGCATTATAGATAGTGATATTGTTCTAATGGTTAGAAAGTTAGGCCACTGTTGTCGAAGTGCTGGGTTCGAACACGAGCACTGATGACAACATTTTTCTAGCCCACCCTGTGTCAACTCATTACCGAATGGGTATCTAAGTCAAGGGGAAGGTAAAGTACGGCAAGGGAAGTAAAATCAATCTAGCTCATAATGCTGTTTGCATAGTGCAAGCGAGACCCTAACCCTAGCATGAGACCAACTGAACTTAAAAAAAAAAAAATCCCATTGTATCTCCTTATGGATCGTTCTAGCACTGTATCTCTTCATAGATTCTTGTAGCATTGTATATCTTCATAGATCGTTCTAGCATCGTACCTCTTCATGGATCATTCTAGCGTTGTATCTCTTACTAGACTGTCTTAGCATTGAATATCTTCTTATATCGTTCTAGGATTGTATCACTTAATAGATTTTTATAGCATCATATTTCTTTTAAAATTGCCTTAGCATTGAATATCTTCATAGATTGTTCTAGCAATGAATATCTTCATAGATTGTTCTAGCATCGTATCTCTTCATGGATCATTCTAGCGTTGTATCTCTTACTAGACTGTCTTAGCATTGAATATCTTCTTAGATCGTTCTAGGATTGTATCTCTAAATCGATTTTTATAGCATCATATTTCTTTTAAAATTGCCTTAGCATTGAATATCTTCATAGATTGTTCTAGCAATGAATATCTTCATAGATCATTCTAGCTTTGTATCTCTTCTTGGATCATTCTAGCATTGTATCTCTCCCGAGATTGTCTTAGCATTGAATATCTTCACAGATAGTTCTAGCATTGAATATCTTCATAGATCGTTCTAGTATAGATTATTCTAGCATCGTATCTCTTAATAGATCGTTCTAGCTTTATATCTCTTCATAGATCGTTCTAGCATTGAATATCTTTATAGATTATTCTAGCATCGTATATCTTCATGGATCATTCTAGCATTGTATCTCTTACTAGATTGTCTAAGCATTGTATGTCTTCATAGATTGTTCTGGCATTCAATATCTTCATAGATCGTTCTACCTTTGTATCTCTTCATGGATCATTCTAGCATTATATCTCTTCTTAGATCGTTCTAGCATTGAATATCTTCATAGGTTGTTTAAGCATTGAATATCTTCTTAGATCATTTTAGGTTTGCATCTCTTTACAGATTGTTCTAGCATTGAATATCTTAATAGATTGTTCTAGCATTGAATATCTTAATAGATTGTCCATAGATCGTTCTAGCTTTTTGTCTCTCCATGGATTGTTCTAGCACTGAACATCTTCTTAGATCATTTTAGGTTTGCATCTCTTTACAGATTGTTCTAGCATTGAATATATTTATAGGATCGTTCTAGAATTGAATATCTTAATAGATTGTTCTAGCATTGAATATCTTCACAGATCGTTCTAGCATTGAATATCTTCATAGATTATTCTAGCATCGTATCTCTTAATAGATCGTTCTAGCTTTATATCTCTTCATAGATCGTTCTAGCATTGAATATCTTTATAGATTATTCATTTTTATAGCATCATATTTCTTTTAAAATTGCCTTAGCATTGAATATCTTCATAGATTGTTCTAGCAATGAATATCTTCATAGATCGTTCTAGCATCGTATCTCTTCATGGATCATTCTAGCGTTGTATCTCTTACTAGACTGTCTTAGCATTGAATATCTTCTTAGATCGTTCTAGGATTGTATCTCTTAATAGATTTTTATAGCATCATATTTCTTTTAAAATTGTCTTGGCATTGAATATCTTCATAGATTGTTCTAGCAATGAATATCTTCATAGATCGTTCTAGCTTTGTATCTCTTCATGGATCATTCTAGCGTTTTATCTCTTACTAGACTGTCTTAGCATTGAATATCTTCTTAGATCGTTCTAGCATTGTATCTCTTAATAGATTTTTGTAGCATCATATTTCTTTTAAAATTATCTTGGCATTGAATATCTTCATAGATTGTTCTAGCATTGAATATCTTCATAGATCGTTCTAGCTTTGTATCTCTTCATGGATCATTCTAGCATTGTATCTCTTCCAAGATTGTCTTAGCATTGAATATCTTCATGGATCATTCTAGCATTGTATCTCTTTCAAGATTGTCTTAGCTTTGAATATCTTCATAAATCGTTCTAGCTTTTTATCTCTTCATGGATCATTCTAGCATTATATCTCTTTAAAGATTGTCTAAGCATTGAATATCTTCATAGATCGTTCTAGCATTGAATATGTTCATAGATTATTCTAGCATTGTATCTTAATAGATTTTTGTAGCATCATATTTCTTTTAAAATTGCCTTAGCATTGAATATCTTCATAGATTGTTCTAGCATTAAATATCTTCATAGATCGTTCTAGCTTTGTATCTCTTCATGGATCATTCTAGCATTGTATCTCTTCCAAGATTGTCTTAGCATTGAATATCTTCATAGATCGTTCTAG
Organism: Elysia chlorotica; assembly: GCA_003991915.1. Lineage (NCBI taxonomy): Eukaryota > Metazoa > Mollusca > Gastropoda > Plakobranchidae > Elysia > Elysia chlorotica. Next base: position 38,041 of record RQTK01000962.1, read on the forward strand.
CTTTTTGTCTCTTCATGGATCATTCTAGCATTATATCTCTTTAAAGATTGTCTAAGCATTGAATATCTTTATAGATCGTTCTAGCATTGAATATGTTCATAGATTATTCTAGCATTGTATCTTAATAGATTTTTGTAGCATCATATTTCTTTTAAAACTGTCTTGGCATTGAATATCTTCATAGATTGTTCTAGCATTGAATATCTTCATAGATTGTTCTAGCATTAAATATCTTCATAGATAGTCCATAGATAGTTATAGCTTTTTGTCTCTTCATAGATTGTTGTAGCCATGTATCTCTTCATAGATCGTCGTAGACGAGCAACTTGAATACGGATGGGAAAACCTGCGGACCCTCGAAGTTTGCCGGGAATCCAAGCTTCCCGCAGCCCAGAGATGGCAGTCGGCTCAAAGGCTCATGGACTTCCTGATTCCAGACAGTCCCCCAGCCTGGCGTAGCAGCCCAGGCACTACGAGAAACCTGGTCAAAGGAGTCCTGAGAAACAAGCCAGCTGTGAGGCAGATTCTCAGGTGAGGGATTGGTTTGTTGTGTGTTGTGTTCTTATCTTTTTTTTTTTTTTTTAATTAATGTGTACTACTTAGATACAACTATGTTTAAGTAAAACTTTTTGCTAATTGTGTTGCTGCATGTATATTTGTATAACTGTTTAAATGTATTCATCTTGCAAAGCCTGTGCTTGACAAAATAATTTTCGATATGTATGTTCTTAATATATATATTGGCTGAATAAACATTGAATTGAATTGAAAAAAACAAGAGACCTAGTCTTGAGAATTGTGAGGAACAAGCAGGCTGTAAAGCTGGGGTCTCCAGATGAGGTAGTCCGCTGTTCGAATTCGACGATCGGTCAAGAATTTATTTGTCTGATTTCGTCCCCTATAACTTGTTGGGTCGGTGTCAGTTTAATGTGATCGGCTAAGACAGAAGTCCAGGTCTCCCCGCCCTGTCTCGTGTGTGGCAGCACACAAGATTATCAGACGTCAGTCTTAGAGCCCGGCCATAATATACCCTATATAGTGCTGACGTTAGACGTTAAACCAATTCAACTCAACTCAACTCAACTCAACGCAATGATTTATCTTTCCCGAAGGTTTCTGCGCTACGAGTGGAACAACCAAGGCAGAGTTGGCCGCGGCAAATCGGAGAATCTTCTCAAGGAACGCTGCAAGTCTACTGCCTGGATAGTCAGTGCCGGATTCTTCTCCAGCCTGCTACTCATCTGGGACGAGCTTGACGTTAAAAACGAAGTTATCAAACTAGAGGTTCGTGCTGCTATGCCATCGTATCTAAAGCAAATAGGATGAATCAAGCGCAATTCGAAATTTTGACTTTTTGAGTTATATCTACTGTCTTAAAAGGCACCAAATATGCACATTAATAGTTTGAAAAAATCGTACCCTATCATTCCTAGAACCAGAGATATTTATTTGCACTTGATAAATAAAAAGGTGTATATAGAGCAGTTTTTCTACGTGTGCAAGTCTCTAGTTCTGAACTTGTATCAATGACTTTTTCTCCATTTGACCCTGGTTGCCGCACATTTGGTCTCTAGACTTCCAAAACTAGATTGAAGGTACTGGTTGATATTTTGTATCAGATATTGATACTTATTCCAGTGATATTCTATTTATAGACTAGATAGGCTCAGTAACGCGTCGGCCTTGAGACAGTTAGGAAGCGTATGCCAAATAAGACCCTCACTTCCAGCTCTGCGCTGGCAGTGAACTTTAATTTATCGTAGTTTGCATATCGCGCTCTTTCCTCTCGCTCCACAAGCACAGTCTCAAACCTACATATACATTTATCAAATCACATAACGATTTATTTAAACATATTTATATGGTAAACGCTTTGACTAACAGCTAAATATCATTTTGTAAAAAATGTTACAGAAAGAAAGAGAATATATCATACATAAATTGTCGAAAGTGATGTTTTTATAACAAAAAGTGTGCCTAATATACCGTACTGTATTTATTTAAGATCGGAACAAGAATTTTATAGTCGCAAGTTTACATACTGTGCATATATTTTTATACAGGATAACGTTTATGCATCGAAAAAACAAACAATATTTAAAGATAAGACGAATCCAATAATTCCTAATGCACGTAATAGCTACTACTGGGTATTAGAAGTTCCATGAATGAAGAACATCACGTGAAACACTGCCAAACCTTAAGGGACGCACGGTGGCCCTGGGGAAGAACATCGGCTTTCGATGCAAAAGGTCCGTGGTCTTGGGGACCGTCCTCAATATAGCCTATAATAATTGTGACGTTTAACCAACTCAACTGCCAAACGTTAACTTCGCCACCTAGGATCCTATACTGTTAAATGTGCACGTATCTATACTAGTACATGTAAAGAGAGTAGACCGTGATTGGAACTCACACCTACTGGTAACATCGGCTATGGTCATGTATCCTTACAGTCCTTTTAGTACTGCCCATATGTATGCTCTGAGTCAAGGGCTAGGGCACCCGTTCGCTCTAGTTTCGCTCAACTCTCATCTCATTCCAGTAAAACGCATCGATGACGGGGGAAAACTGGGTTTGTAGGCCAGTGCTAATAATAATAATAATAATATTTATTTATTTATAGAGCGCTTTCCCTATAAAAAGCTCAAAGCGCTTTACAGCAATTTTAAACATACTCACAAAAGTGTTAAAAAGAAACATTTACACACACAATTCCCTAAAGTGACTTTTTTTTTTTTAAAGCAAAAGATTGCATAGAAATATAATAAAAGGCTCTTAAGGTTATACACAAATAGTTGTTATAAATACATGTTATTAAAACTTAGAAAAACAATGATATTTAAAACACATTGATATTATTAAACATTTCTATAGATATATCACAGAGTCAGAAATTGTTTTTAAAAAATCGAGTACTGATCCTCGGATAAGAAAGAGAGTGGAGAAAAAAGGATGATGAGCGTACGAGATAAAACCAAATAGTCAATTCGAGGAATTTTAATATTAAAATGAGACTTTAAAAAGATGCGTCTTTAGTTTAGACTTGAATAGTGTTAATGAATTAACATTTTTCAATTCGTCCGGAAGGTTGTTCCAAAGGTTTGCACTTTGGAAAGTGAAGGTTCTTAGACCGAAAGTTTTTAAGTTGTATCTAGGTTTGACTAGGAGGTTCTTGCCAGCTGAGCGTAGGTCTCTAGATGGTGTGTAGGGTATAACTAAATCTTTTAGGTATTCTGGAAAGTCGGACACATATTGGCACTGAAAGAGAATAGAAGCTAGCTTATAATTTATCCTAGAGCTGACAGGAAGCCAATGAAGATTTTTAAGTAAGGGTGTGATGTGTTCTTTTTTTGTTACCTTCTTGACAAGTCTAGCTGCATTGTTTTGAATCTGTTGGATTTTATTCAATTTATAATCGGGAAGCCCTGCCAGCAATGAATTACAGTAGTCGATCCTGGAAAGTACTAGTGAACATACAAGTTTATTAGTGGCGTCCATCGTTAGGTAGGGCCTTATTTGAGAAATTTTTCTTAATTCTAGATAGCATAGTTTACGTAGATTTGAAATATGTGGGTCCATCGTGAGATTTGAATCAAGTAAAACGCCGAGATTTTTTACAGACAAAGCGGGTGTTACCTTTTGATTACAAATTTTTACTTCGTCGATATTTACTTTGTGTAATTTAGCAGGTGTTCCAACGAACATGATTTCTGTCTTCTCTTCATTAAGCTTTAACTTGTTGGCTGACATCCATGAGGAAACGTCATTAATACATGCATTTAAGGAATTCATTACATAGTCAATATTGGTTGAATCAAAACATTTATACATTTGGGTGTCATCGGCATACATGTGGTGATTAAATTCATATTTAGCTATAATATCAGTTAAGGTTGGTTGGTTGGTTGGTGAGTGAGTGGGTTTTATTCATGTTAAATGGATTGATTTTTTTATTGGAAGGTTTAGAATATTGCCTGGTTTTCAATTCGGAGGACGAGTTGAGCGGTTGGTTGGTTAATGCGGTTAGTTTTAAGTGTCTGAAAATTAAAAGTCTTTAATTGGGAGGGTGAGTTGATTAACTGGTTGATTCACTGGTTGGTTTTAATTCTCTGAAATTGCCTGGTTTATAATTAGGAGGGTGAGTTGGTGATTTGCTTTTAACCTCTTCACTGCCAGCCCTATTATGCACCTATTTGCCGGGGAGTTTTTCCCTATTTATGATTACTAATAATAATAATAATATTTATTTATAGAGCGCTTTCCCTTCAAAAAGCTCAAAGCGCTTAACAGCAATTTTAAACATATTCACAAAAGTGTTTAAAAGAAACATTTACATACACAATTCCCTAAAATTACTTTTTTTTTTAAAGCAAAATATTGCATAGAAATATAATAAAAGTCTCTTAAGGTTATACACAAATATTTGTTATAAATACATGTTATTAAAACTTAGAAAAACAATGATATTTAAAAAACATTGATATTATTAAACATTGCTATAGATATATCACAGAGTCAGAAATTGTTTAAAAAATCTATTACTGATCCTCGGATAAGAAAGAGAGTGAAGAAAAAAGGATGATGAGCGTACGAGATAAAACCAAATAGTCCATTCGAGGAATTTTAATATTAAAATGAGACTTTTAAAAGATGCGTCTTTAGTTTAGACTTGAATAGTGTTAATGGATTGACATTTTTCAATTCATCCGGAATGTTGTTCCAAAGGTTTGCACTTTGAAAATCGAAGGTTCTTTGACCGAAAGTTTTTAAGTTGTATCTTGGTTTGACTGGGAGGTTCTTGCCAGCTGAGCGTAGGTCTCTAGATGGTGTGTAGGGTATTACTAAATCTTTTAGTTATTCTGGAAAGTCGGACACATATTGGCACTGAAATAGAATAGAAGCTAGCTTATAATTTATCCTAGAGCTTACAGGAAGCCAATGAAGATTTTTAAGTAAGGGTGTGATGTGTTTTTTTTTTGTTACCTTCTTGACAAGTCTAGCTGCATTGTTTTGAATCTGTTGGATTTTATTCAATTTATAATCTGGAAGCCCTGCCAGCAATGAATTACAGTAGTCGATCCTGGAAAGTACTAGTGAACATACAAGTTTGTTATTGGCGTCCATCGTTAGGTAGGGCCTTATTTGAGAAATTTTTCTTAATTCTAGATAGCATAGTTTACGTAGATTTGAAATATGTGTGTCCATCGTTTGATTTGAATCAAGTAAAACGCCTAGATTTTTTACAGACAAAGCGGGTTTTACCTTTTGATTACAAATTTTTACTTCGTCGATATTTACTTTGTGTAATTTAGCAGGTGTTCCAACGAACATGATTTCTGTCTTCTCTTCATTAAGCTTTAACTTGTTGGCTGACATCCATGAGGAAACGTCATTAATGCATGCATTTAAGGAATTCATTACATAGTCAATATTGGTTGAATCAAAACATTTATACATTTGGGTGTCATCGGCATACATGTGGTGATTAAATTCATATTTAGCTATAATATCAGTTAATGGTTGTGAATACATAGGTTTTATTCATGTTAAATGGATTGATTTTTTTATTGGAAGGTTTAGAATATTGCCTGGTTTTCAATTCGGAGGACGAGTTGAGCGGTTGGTTGGTTAATGCGGTTAGTTTTAAGTGTCTGAAAATTAAAAGTCTTTAATTGGGAGGGTGAGTTGATTAACTGGTTGATTCACTGGTTGGTTTTAATTCTCTGAAATTGCCTGGTTTATAATTAGGAGGGTGAGTTGGTGATTTGCTTTTAACCTCTTCACTGCCAGCCCTATTATGCACCTATTTGGCGGGGAGTTTTTCCCTATTTATGACTACTTGTACAAATTCGCCTATATCTCGACTATTGACAGAGATAGCTAAGAGGTATTCCACACAAATGTGACTGACACAACATTCTTTCATGCTGTACCTTCAAAAGTTAGTTTGTATGAAAAAAGAATTGTTATTGAAAATTACATCAACTACGATGGTCTTGATCTAGATCTAGAAGAAAGCAGTGGAGATCTAGATCTAGATCTGAACCGGTCACTAGCAGCTGAATACACACAAAATGGCTGCTGGACTATCAAGGGAGATCACCCACGAAACAAACAACCTAATAAAAGCAGTTGAATCCCTTAGACCGTACGTGAAAAGCCGATCGTCACAGGCAAATAGAGTGATAGGATAGGCCCGTGCCACGCACGGGCTACAGGCAGTGAAGGGGATGTGGGATTGAACTTCATACCTCACAAGTAGAAGCCTAAACGCTGCTACCACTTGCGACACATTCTTTATATTATCATAACATACATTTTTTTTGTGGCCTTTATCTCACTATATCAAGGGTCTGGCTGCGGAGAAAAAAAGACAGTTCTACATGAGCACCAGTCTCTTTGCAGCTGTTGAGATGATAAACGCCTGCATCCTGGTGAATAATGAAAACAACCTGACTGTTCAGCAAATGGCCACTGATCCAAAACCGAGATACAACAATGCTGACCATCTCATCTTCAGAGAGGAATACCTCATCCATATTCTAGTTGGAGATTCCCAGCATAGGTGAGTACCTCATCCATATTCTAGTCGGTGATTCCCAGCATAGGTGAGTACCTCATCCGTATTCTAGTCGGTGATTCCCAGCATAGGTGAGTACTTCATCCGTATTCTAGTCGGTGATTCCCAGCATAGGTGAGTACCTCATCCATATTCTAGTCGGTGATTCCCAGCATAGGTGAGTACCTCATCCATATTCTAGTCGGTGATTCCCAGCATAGGTGAGTACCTCATCCATATTCTAGTCGGTGATTCCCAGCATAGGTGAGTACCTCATCCATATTCTAGTCGGTGATTCCCAGCATAGGTGAGTACCTCATCCGTATTCTAGTCGGTGATTCCCAGCATAGGTGAGTACCTCATCCATATTCTAGTCGGTGATTCCCAGCATAGGTGAGTACATCATCCATATTCTAGTCGGTGATTCCCAGCATAGGTGAGTACCTCATCCATATTCTAGTCGGTGATTCCCAGCATAGGTGAGTACCTCATCCATATTCTAGTCGGTGATTCCCAGCATAGGTGAGTACATCATCCGTATTCTAGTCGGTGATTCCCAGCATAGGTGAGCTTTGTAATAAAGATTTGCTGGGTGTTTTTTTTGTCTTTTGCGCCATTAGGAGTAAATTTTTTCCCATACTGTATAACAGAGGTGTGTAAAACCAAGAGTTTGAGTACCGGCAACAATTTCATGCCTTTGAAAGAAAGTCATAAAACAACCAATCATTATGCTTAGAATAGGTTTTTGTGAACAAAAAATAATCCTTACATTAACCATGATATCCCTAAACATAGAAATTGACAAAAATTTGTTTTGAAATAGACGGAGCAGAGTTGGCACAGCACTGAATTCTATTCTGATCCACCAAAGCTTAGAAAAAAAAAAAAAAAAACAACAAGACTATAGATTTTGGCCCACACTTCAGGGAACACATCCCACGTATGCTCCATTTAAGAGACTTGGTTTGCTGGAACAAAAAATTATTAAGTATTCAAGTCTCGTCTACTCAAAAGGATTAACTCATGAGTACTATTATTCGGTATACTGTACAATATCAGAAGTTGTCTTAAATTACTGTACATTGCTGCCTGAAAACACAGCTTCATAATATTAAAATAGAAATATCCCCGTCCTATGCTTGTGGTACAGATGAAACACCGGAACTTTTCCCACTATCCTGCCCTTTAGATGAGTTGAGTTGAGTTGAGTTGGTTTTAACAGCCAACAGACGTTTTACGTCTGCTGTTGGGTATACAGTGCTGCTGTTGGACGTTAAATCAACCAAACCAACCAAACCAACCGCCCTGTCTCGTGTGTGGCAGCACATAAAAATTGTCAGACGTCCGTCTTGGGGCCCGTCCACAATATAGCCTATATAGTGCTGCTGTTGGACGTTAAACCAACCCAACCCAACCCAACCCGTCCACAATATAGCCTATATAGTGCTGCTGTTGGACGTTAAACCAACCCAACCCAACCCAATCCGTTCACAATATAGCCTATATATCTATCTTGCGATAGACAGACAGACAGACAGACAGACAGACAGACAGACAGACAGACAGGCAGGCAGACAGACAGATAGTACTGCTGTTGGACGTTAAACCAACCCAACCCAACCCAATCCGTCCACAATATAGCCTATATATCTATCTTGCGATAGACAGACAGACAGACAGACAGACAGACAGACAGACAGACAGACAGACCGTCCACAATATAGCCTATATAGTGCTCAACCCCAACCCAACCCAATCCGTCCACAATATAGCCTATATAGTGCTCAACCCCAACCCAACCCAATCCGTCCACAATATAGCCTATATAGTGCTCAACCCCAACCCAACCCAATCCGTCCACAATATAGCCTATATAGTGCTCAACCCCAACCCAACCCAACCCAACCCAATCCGTCCACAATATAGCCTATATAGTGCTGCTGTGCCAACCCAACCCAACCCAACCCAATCCGTCCACAATATAGCCTATATAGTGCTCCACCCCAACCCAACCCAACCCAATCCGTTCACAGACAGACAGACAGACAGACAGACAGACAGGCAGGCAGGCAGACAGACAGATAGTACTGCTGTTGGACGTTAAACCAACCCAACCCAACCCAACCCGTCCACAATATAGCCTATATAGTGCTGCTGTTGGACGTTAAACCAACCCAACCCAACCCAATCCGTTCACAGACAGACAGGCAGACAGACAGACAGACAGGCAGGCAGACAGACAGATAGTACTGCTGTTGGACGTTAAACCAACCCAACCCAACCCAATCCGTTCACAGACAGACAGGCAGACAGACAGACAGACAGGCAGGCAGGCAGACAGACAGATAGTACTGCTGTTGGACGTTAAACCAACCCAACCCAACCCAATCCGTCCACAATATAGCCTATATAGTGCTCAACCCCAACCCAACCCAACCCAACCCGTCCACAATATAGCCTATATAGTGCTCAACCCCAACCCAAGCCAACTTTTCTCCGTTTCCCCAGCAATTTCAGCCTGCTGGGTCAGATCCCCAAGCTGTGCGAGGGGGCGGAGGAGGCGGGCCAAGTGAACCCCCTGGCAGAGAGAATCGTTCTGCTGAGCATCCTGGTTCTCCTCAACGTCCACTCCGGCTTCGTTCGCCACGGCAACCAGGGCTTGATTCGCAGGGAGTTTGCCAAGGTTAGTATAGTACAATCGTTTAATTTTGACATCTCTCTCTGTCTCTCTCTCTGTCTCTCTCTCTCTCTCTCTCTCTCTCTCTCTCTCTCTCTCTCTCTCTCTCTCTTCCTCTCTCTCTCTCTCTCTCTCTCCTTCTCTCTCTTTCTCTCTCTCTCTCTCTCTCTCTCTCTCTCTCTCTCTCTCTCTCTCTTTCTCTCTCTGTCTGGCAAAAGGTCCCGAGTTCGAATCCTGGCTGTTGCGTTCCCTATTGGTTGGGTCGGTGTCAGCAGTATAATGTGACCGGCTGAGACAGGAGTCATGGTATCCCCGCCCTGTCTCGTGTGTGGCAGCACATAAAATTGTCAGATGTCCGTCTTGGGGCCCGTCCACTATATAGTCTATATAGTGCTGCTGTTGGACGTTAAACCAACCCAACCAACCAAACTCTCTCTGTCTGTTTATCTGTTTGTCTGTCTCTCTGTCTGCCTGTCTCTATGTTCTCTGTCTCTCTGTCTCTCGATCGCACCGTTTCTCTGTCTTGTGAAATGGAGGACAGAGAAAGATGAAAAAAGACAGTCATGGCGAATGTTTGACTGCGATCGCAAGATAGATAGATAGATAGATAGATAGATAGATAGATAGATAGATAGATAGATAGATAGATAGATAGATAGATAGATAGATAGATAGATAGATAGATAGATAGAACTCCATGTAGTTCCTCCATTTTGTAAGTGATGAGTTGTATAACTCTTCTCCCACACATACTGTTGCTCCAAAACCATTTGCTTTGAACTTTTTATGAGCGATGAGTTGTAAAACTCTATGTATATTTCTATGTATATGTATACTACTACATCTTTTTTTCTCCTACTTCTTATATACCACAGTTTCAACAGGGCCTTTCACTTAAAACTCTCTGTATTAAGTAAGCGATGAGTTGTGAAACTCAATGTAAATTACTACATCTTTTTCCCCTACATCTCTCACACATACAGTGGCACCAAATCCATTTGCTTAGAACTCTCTATAAGCGATGAGTTGTGAAACCCAATGTAAATTACTACATCTGGGAGGCTGGGTGGCCCTGGGGTAGAATATCTGCTTCCGACGCAAACGGTCCAGATTCGAGCCCTGGCGATTGCACTCCCTACTGGTTGGGTCGGTGTCAGTTTAAATTGACCGGCTGAGACAAGAGTCATGGTATCCCCGCCCTGTCTCGTGTGTGGCAGCACATAAAAATTGTCAGACGTCAGTCTTGGGCCGTCCATAATATAGCCTATATAGTGCTGATGTTGGACATTAAACCATAAACTACAACTACAACTACAACTTTTTTCCCCTACTTCCCTTTCACCACAGTTGCACAAGGCTCAAGGCTTGCCTAGAGATCTCCAGATTCTGGTGAAAGATGTCACAGAAGCCCGGACCTACGACAGTGTTGCGACAGCGGCTACCGACTACTTATCCAGGCGCAGCCAACAGGCTTCTGACCAGCCCTACTTGTGCAGGTCTGTACTACTGTAGAACTAAAACATTCTATGGTCTATCCTCAAAATTAGTAGTTTTTAGAAGAAAAAAAAACGTTGAAAATTACCTGTATTTTTAAATATAGTTGGTTTTAAAATTCAAATTTGTAAAAAATTTGGCCCTGCCGACTTTTTTCCTTATACAACAGGTATGCCAGGAATAATTCAAAGATTCTTTTGGTGGGTCAGAGTTTTTTTTGTTCATGTTAGCAAGGCGGCTTTTTAACCTTTTCACATTGCATGATTTAATCCTCACTTGTGCACTTATTTACCAAAACTGTTTTTACTATTTCAAAATGGAGGGTGCATAGATTAATACAAAGAGGTGCTAGCACAAGAGTGTATCAGTGCAACAAAGTGCGGCGTGGTGGAAAAAGATTAAACTAATGGCAGAAGTGACTGGAAAAAGATTAAACTAATGGCAGAGGTGACTGGAAAAAGATTGTTATATATTGAATATCTCAACGTAACAATGCCTTTTTGTGATTTATATTGAATATCTCAACCTAACAATGCCTTTTCGTGATGTATATTGAATATCCCAACGTAGCAATGCCTTTTCATGACGTATATTGAATATCTCAACGTAACAATGCCTTTTCGTGATTTTTATTGAATATCTCAACGTAACAATGCCTTTTCATGATTTCTATTGATGAACCAGCTGTACGTGGGTCGGCCGTCTGAATTGTCCTGTCACGTGGACAGCCCTCCAGCCGGGAGAGTTCCCGTCAGATCTGCTGTTAGAATCGGGCACATCAGACGCCACTGCAGACGAGGTAGGGAACCTTTCCTTTAGATGTATGGGAGGAGCAAGCTGGAGCAAGTGGAAGAGTGTTAGTCTCTCAATGGGAGGGTTACCGGTGAAAAAATCTTCATCGTTCAAAAATGTATTTCTCCAGTTTTGTCCTTTACTAGTTGGTTTGATGTCAGTATAATGTGACCGGCTGAGACAGGAATCATGGTATACCTACACTCTAAGTGTGTGACAGCCCCTTAAATTGTCAGACATTAGCCTTCCACAATATAGCCTATAATTATAAAGCTAACTGGAGATGTAAGCAGCCAACTGAACTACTTGATATATATGTGTGTGCGTGCGTGCATGTGTGTGTGTGTGTGTGTGTAGCGGCCTGGAAAAAGCATGAAATAATGTCAGGATTTCCTGTCTTGAGATACTTGGCAAAATTGGGTGTTTCTTTAGTTCTTGTAATTTATGAACTTGGTCCAAGTGGTAGAGCATTGGTCTCGCAATTGGGATCCCAGGTTCGGACACATTTATTTGTCAGATTTGATACCCCACTGGTTTCATCAGTGCAAGTCTAAACAGGAGGCCTGGTTTTGCTGATGTGTCTTTGTGTGGCGCTACCTCAAATTATCAGTCATCAGGATTGGGGCCCGTCTGCTTAGGTGCTATTCCCAACCATGTTCATGTATGAAGGAATACTTTTGTTTTATTATTATTATTATAATTATAATTACTACTACTACTACTACTATTATATTATTAATCATGATTTTTATTGATGAACCAGCTGTACGTAAAATTGCCTTTTCATGATTTCTATTGATGAACCAGCTGTACGTAAAATTGCCTTTTCATGATTTCTATTGATGAACTATCTCAACGTAACAATGCCTTTTCATGATTTATATTGAATATCTCAACGTAACAACGCCTTTTCATGATTTCTATTGATGAACCAGCTGTACGTGGGTTGGCCGTCTGAATTGTCCTGTCACGTGGACAGCCCTCCAGTCGGGAGAGTTCCCGTCAGATCTGCTGTTAGAGTCGGGCACATCAGACGCCACTGCAGACGAGGTAGGGAACCTTTCCTTTAGATGTATGGGAGGAGCAAGCTGGAGCGAGTGGTAGAGTGTTAGTCTCTCAATCGGAGGGTTACCGGTGAAAAAATCTTCATCGTTCAAAAATGTATTTCTCCAGTTTTGTCCTTTACTAGTTTGTTCGATGACCGGCTGAGACAGGAATCATTATTATTATTATTATTATTATTATTATTATTATTATTATTATTATTATTATTATTATCATTATTATTATTATTGTTGTTATTGTTATTGTTATTATTATTATTGTTATTATTATTATCATTATTATTATTATTATTCAAAAGGAAACCAGGCCTTCCGCAGTGGACGAAGATTTCGAGAGACTCGAGGACCAGAAGAAGATGGAGGCCAAGCTCGAGATATTTCAGTCGCAGGTTCCCGACAGCTGGGAGGAGAGGGAACAAAAAGGAGAACAAGACGACGAGGCCCCGCCTGAGGTTCAGAGATTGTTCCAGCCGTTCAGCCAAATCACAAGCACCGAGTGTGAAATCTGTGACATGACATTTGACGTCGGTGCTAGCATCAGCGCTGGGGCTGAGGTCCCGAAGAGTCCGGTAGACGGGAAGGAAAATCTGTCGGGGGGCGTCGGAGACATGAATGATATAGACGATGCGCCTTTGGTGTCTGCTTTGAATGTCGCGGGTGAGTTTAGCGGTTGACTAAAAAAAAAAAAAAAAAAAAATTTTTTTTTTTTAATATGAATTTTTTTTTTTACGTTGGTGATAGGTATTTCCAGCAAAGGGCAAAGATTGAAAATCAAAAATTAAGTGGGAAGAAATTAATTGAGAAGAAGAAACGCCCTTCGTTTCTGATTACCAAGTTTCAGTTTAGTTCCGTGGATGGACGATGGAAGAAAGAAAGAATTTATGTTTGAATGAGCTATCTTCTTCCAAAACCTCTTATATTTCTCACGTTCTCTCTCTCTTTCTCTCTGTCTCTCCCTCTGTCTCTGTCTCTTTCTCCTCTCTTTCTCTCTCTCTCTCTTTGTCTCTCTCCCTCTCCCTCTGTCTCTCTCTCTCTCTCTCTCTTTCTCTCTCTCTCTCTCTCTCTCTCTCTCTCTCTCTCTCTCTCTCTCTCTCTCTCTCTCTTTCCCCCCTCCCTCCTTTCCCTCCCCTCTCTCTCTGTGCACACCCAAAAAAAAAAATGCAAGCATGAAATTTGCTGTATCCCAACAAACAAGAAACACATTGTTCCTCAGTTTTATGAGTTTTACATGCTAAAAACTGACCGTTCTGTCGCAGACTCTGATCTACAGAAGAAACACACGGAGAGCGATGCCCATCTGGAAAAGTTGGAGCAGCTTCGGTATTTCAAGAAGGTCTACACCAGGAAGGTTAGTCTGACTTTACTATGGGCGGGCATGATTCAATGGCAGGATTGAATCATGCCATGTGAAAAGGTTAAAACTCGGAGATAGTTTTTCTTTCTCCAACCAAATATTACTTCTACACATTTCCCCTAGCTCGAGTGGTAGAGCAGTGGTCTCCAGATCGGAAGGTCAGCGGGTCGAATCCCACCATTTGTCAAAAATTATTTGTCTTGAATTCATCCCCTACTGGTTGGGTTGGTGTCACTGTGACAGTGTCAGTGTAATATGACCGACATCATAAAAAATTGTCAGACGTCAGTCTTGGGGCCTGTCCACAATATAGTGCTGACTTAGGATGTTATGCAACCAACTCAACTCATCACAACACACCTTCCCACTCTACGTGAATTGAACAGATTCTAAAATTGTCATGTTTCTAAACATTGCTCTTGTAGGGCAAATTTATTTTACTTATAGGTTGCTGAATGATAGCCAACATTAAATACGTACTCATACTGGTATTGATAAAGGTAATACCAGTTGTCTGAATTTCCAAGACCTTTCTCACAGTTATCAATAAATATCTGCTTTAGATTCACCCTTTCTTGGAAGCAATACGTACCGGTAGCCTAATTTTTCCAGCCCACCTCGCGTAATTTTATCAATAACCATCTGCTCTAGATTCACCCTTACTTGGAAGCAATACATACCGGTAGCCTAATTTTTCCAGTCCACCTCACGTAATTTTATCTATAACCATCTGCTTTAGATTCACCCTTTCTTGGAAATGGAAGCAATATGTACCGGTAGCCTAATTATTCCAGCCCACCTCGCGTAATTTTATCTATAATCATCTGCTTTAGATTCACCCTTTCTTGGAAATGGAAGCAATACGTACCGGTAGCCTAATTTATCCAGCCCACTTCACGTAATTTTATCTATAACCATCTACTTCAGATTCACCCTTACTTGGAAGCAATACGTACCGGTAGCCTAATTTTTCCAGCCTACGTCACGTAATTTTATATATAACCATCTGCTTTAGATTCACCCTTTCTTGGAAATGGAAGCAATACGTACCGGTAGCCTAATTTTTCCAGCCCACTTCACGTAATTTTATCAATAACCATCTGCTCCAGATTCACCCTTACTTGGAAGCAATACATACCGGTAACCTAATTTTTCTGACCCACCTCGCGTAATTTTATCTATAACCATCTGCTTTAGATTCACCCTTTCTTGGAAATGGAAGCAATACGTACCGGTAGCCTAATTTTTCCAGCCTACCTCACGTAATTTTATCTATAACCATCTGCTTGAGATTCACCCTTACTTGGAAGCAATACGTACCGCTAGCCTAATTTTTCTAGCCTACCTCACGTAATTTTATCAATAACCATCTGCTCTAGATTCACCCTTACTTGGAAGCAATACGTACCGGTAGCCTAATTTTTCCAGTCCACCTCACGTAATTTTATCTATAACCATCTGCTTGAGATTCACCCTTACTTGGAAGCAATACGTACAGGTAGTCTAATTTTTCCAGCCCACCTCACGTAATTTTATCTATTACCATCTACTTCAGATTCACCCTTTCTTGGAAATGGAAGCAATACGTACCGGTAGCCTAATTTTTCCAGCCTATCTCACGTAATTTTATCTATAACCATCTGCTTGAGATTCACCCTTACTTGGAAGCAATACTTACCTGTAGCCTAATTTTTCCAGCCCACCTCGCGTAATTTTATCTATAACCATCTGCTCTAGATTCACCCTTACTTGGAAGCAATACGTACCGGTAGCCTAATTTATCCAGCCCACTTCACGTAATTTTATCTATAACCATCTGCTCTAGATTCACCCTTACTTGGAAGCAATACGTACCGGTAGCCTAATTTATCCAGCCCACTTCACGTAATTTTATCTATAACCATCTGCTCTAGATTCACCCTTACTTGGAAGCAATACGTACCGGTAGCCTAATTTATCCAGCCCACTTCACGTAATTTTATCTATAACCATTTATTATTATTATTATTATTATTATTATTATTATTATTATTATTATTATTATTATTATTATTATTATTATCATGTATGTATATTCAATGTACTCATTGTCTTTAAAAAAATGTCTCATATCACCCAAAAGCCTAGTATTAAGAACTTATCTTTTCACATCTCAATTTTAAAGATAAAGGTCTGTCTTGTGTGTGCGCTGTTTGGGACAAATTACCAAAAAAAAAAAAAAAAGCCAAAAACCCCCCAAAAGCTTTGATATTCCTTATTTCCAAATGGATTGTATGAAGATCGATACTAAAAGGTGCTAGCACAAGCACATATCAATGTACACAGCACGTGCGCAGGACGATGAGGATATGGAATATGTTAATATTATTATTGTCATCGTTATTATTTCAATATTAACATTCTTTTGTTTTGCTGCACCCTCTAGGAACGGGAGGATAGAGAAAACAGGGAACGGGACCATCAGGAAAAAATGGAGGATGGGATGGCGGAAGTTGACGTCATTGATCCCTCCGATCGGCCAGTGGAAGCCAGAGGCCGTGGGAGCGGAAGAGGCAGAAGCAGAGGCAGGGGAAATAATAGAGATGACTCTGCCGTTCGTCCCGGTCGTCGCGGGCCTTTCCGGCCAAATCTGCCGCCTCGAATGCAGAAAATGCAGAAGAATTAAGGAATTCTCAGAATCCTGGTTTGAGATAGAGCTGGAACCGAACATAGAAAGGAAAATAATCAGTGTGTGTTTTGTTGTTGTTCATCTGGAATTGACAACAGAAAGGAAAGTTTTATGTTTATTGTTGTTGGGTTTTTTTTGTGTGTTAACTTGTAAATGACAAAATTTTTGTTCAATGGTTTTTTGTTTTTACTTCCTTTTTACATCTGTACTGATCTTATATGTAAACATACTTTTTAAAAAAGATATCTGGTTTTTTAGTTGTTGACTTAATTGCAGATTACTGTACAATCTTTTCAGTTTTTGTAAGTGTGGAGCAGTAGGAATCCAGTTATATAATCTATGAAATGGATTGTAGGCTTCAAAAAATTGATATTAATATTTCTAAAAAGGTCTATTTTATAAGGAATTGTTTTATTTTGGTTTTGAATCTATAATATGCAGGAAGCCTCTCTTTTGTTTTCAAATTGAAGAGTTCTACATTCTGTCTGAAGAGCAAAGTAATCTTTTGGGGTAGAAAGCATTTTGCTTAAAAGAAAAATGGAGGCTGCCTTTTGAATGTTAATGTAACGTAAATAATTTTGTCATTCAAACAAAATGCGTATTGGTTTTAAAAGTAAATTTTTTTCTTATTGTATGCAACACAAAAAAGGGGTTTGGTTTGGTTGTTTAAATTCCAATTCTTTTATTCTCATCTATTACATTTATGTGGGCTCACTAGTTCTTTGTTCTATCACCAATGAAAATATATTAAACACTGATTGTAAAGTGAAGTGAAAAAAAAAAAAAGAATATTATTGGTCACTTAATACAAAGCCTTAGTTTATCTTAAAGTGCATCATAGACCAATTCCACCGTACATGTGCCATATTATGGTTCATTTTGTTTTTGTTTTCGTGAAACTGTTGGTAATTCATCCTGGAAAATTTACTATACCTGGTCAACCCCGATTCACATTCCATGCTTCAATTATATGAAACTATCAAGGTAATCACGCTCTGTTCCAGTCTTGTATTGTCATATTCTTTTATTATCGTATTCTTGTATTGTCATATTTCTGTATTGTCATATTCTTTTATTATCGTATTCTTGTATTATCATATTTCTGTATTGTCATATTCTTGTATTATCAAATGAAAATGAATTATTTTCAAAAGGCAGTGATATTAAGTTGGTTTGATATTGGGTTTTTTTTCTGTTCCTTATTTACTTTTTGTTTCAAGCAAATTCTTTTCAAAAACGATGCTGTGATTATTTTTTTTAATATCATAGTTCATTTTTTAACTGCTGGCCATGTATGTGTTGTGGTATACCGGTACCTAAAATGTTTAAGGAAAGGGGGGAAGATGCCTTGATAAGTAAAAAAAAGATTGATAAGTATAAATTTAAAATATTGAAATATAATTATAGTAGTGATGAAAATAATAGTGAACTTCAGAGCAAATGTCTAACAAAATAAACTAGAGCCGACTAGTGTACGCCTGGTTTTAAGATATACCAGTAAGATTAGACTCATGAGAAGTCATAAGGTTTGGTACCGCGACATTGTGTATACCTTACGATCCCTTGTGTAAAATACTTAAAAGACTTTTCACTTTTATTTTTCATGGCTTCTTTTGTATGGTAATTTTTGTTGTAAAACTTAGACTGTTCACTTTTGTTTCATGGCTTCTTTTGTATAGTAATCTTTGTTGTAGAAATTAAAAGACTGTTCGCTTTTGTTTCATGGCTTCTTTTGTATGGTAATTTTTGTTGTAAAAATTAAAAGACTGTTCGCTTTTGTTCCATGGCTATTTTGGTATGGTAATCTTTGTTGTAAAAATTAAAAGACTGTTCGCTTTTGTTCCATGGCTTTTTTAATATCGTACTCTTTGTTGTAAAAATTAAAAGACTGTTCGCTTTTGTTCCATGGCTATTTTGGTATGGTAATCTTTGTTGTAAAACTTAAAAGACTTCACTTTTATTTTTCATGGCTTCTTTTGTATGGTAATTTTTGTTGTAAAACTTAGACTGTTCGCTTTTGTTCCATGGCTATTTTGGTATGGTAACCTTTGCTGTAAAAATTAAAAGACTGTTTGCTTTTGTTCCATGGCTTTTTTAATATCGTACTCTTTGTTGTGGTGGCAGTGATTGCAATTTTACCCATGGTAGTGATTGCAATTTTACCCATGGTAGTGATTGGAATTTTACCCATGGTAGTAATTGCAATTTTACCCACAATGACAAGACAGATGGGGTTTTTTGAAATACATTTTTGTTGTCATAGATTTATTGAAAGGATGATGTGTATTCAGTAATTCTCTCTGTAGAAAAATGTGTTTTTTGTCAGTAAGTCTTTAATTAATATTTCATGTGATTGTTACACAATGCTGCTAATCATGTTGCCTTTTCATATTTGATCCTTTGTTAGTTATTATCTATTATCTGCTTTTAAATTTTTCAAAGGTTGCAATTAAATCATTTTTTTAGCTTCTGGACTGGTTTGATTGGTTAATTTTGACTGTAATTTGTAGCTAATTATTATAAATAAATAAAAATTATTCAGGAGTATAAGTACATGTACGTAGTTGTAGACGAGTTGGCTTAACATCCAAAATTACCACTATCATCATCATCATCATCATTATCATCGGTATTTTGATTAACGTGCAGGTACTGGGGCAACATCCACATCAGTGGACCCCCTTCCAGGTGGCTGGCTTGCTGCACGCATGGCTGATCTGCTGCACGCATGGCTGATCTCACACCAGATCTCCAGGTGTTTCTGTCATGAGGGTCAGTTGTTGAGAGTTTCCAGTCTTTCCGATCCCTCTCTGTCACCTGCTTCCATGTCATTCTGGGTCTCCCTTTTCCACGACTTCCTGTTACTTGCATGTCCAATGCTGTCTTGATAGCTCCGCTTGACCGTTCCACGTGGCCATACCACCGGAGTCTTCTCTCCTTCAGAATGAGGTTCAGGTCCTCAAGGCCAAGAAGCGTCAATAGCTCATTTGACCTGGTGGTGGCCACATCTTCTGGCTTCACATTGCAGATCTGTCTTATCATTGCCCTGTCGTTTCTCTGCAGGCGTTGAAGGTTTGGCTTGGTCAAGGGCCATGTCTCGCTAGCATGGAGCATTGCACTCCGCACACAAGTGCTGTACACATGACCCCGCGTCTTGTATGAGAGGTGGCGAGACAAAAGAACTGGTAGTAGTTCTTTAAACTTCTTCCAAGCTGTCTTCACACGTGTTGTGGTTGCAAGGTCACAGCCACCAGCTGCCGAGGAGGGAGCATATCTCCCAGGTAGCAGAAAGAAGCACTATATAGACTGTATTGTGGAAGGGTCCCAAGATCGATGTCTGACAATTTTGTGCTGCCACACACATGACAGGATGGGGATACCATGACTCCTGTCTCAACCGATCACATTTGACTGCCACTTACCCAACCAGTATGGGGGTTCGAACGACGGACCTCCAGCGTCGGAAGCCAGTGTTCAACCTCAGGGCTACCGCGCCCCACAGGAGTATAACTGCACTAGTATAATTGTAAATCTTTCATAATGGACAAGTATAGATATCACTTCAGAGTCATAGCATCCCTGCACTCTCTCTGTGTGGCAGCACGTAAATTTCTCAGATGCTAGTCTTGGAGCCTGTCTATAATATAGCCCATGTGTTGACGCGTAGCATCAACAACAAACTCTCTCCCTTTCTCCCTCTCTCTCTCTATATATATATATATATATATACAGAGAGAGAGAGAGAGAGAGAGAGAGAGAGAGAGTGTGTGTGTGTGTGGGCTATTAATTCCAAAATGTATGTACATCTGAAGAAAAGAAACTGTCCAGAAAAAAGGTGACTTGGATTTTTTTTTTTACAGGAAAACGGGCCTGTTTTTTTCTCTTCTTTTTTATTTTTTTTTAGATAAGATTAATTAAAGACGTAACCAATGCAAATTAGTGTCACTGGTTGGTTGAGATTGCCACTATACTGTGATCGACTAAGTCAGAAGTCCTGTTATCCCTGCACTATCTATGTGTGCCAGAATATTTTTGTCAGACTTTAGTCTAGGGACTCGCCGTCATACAGGGTCGTGCATATGTAACCCACGGGGGCTTTAACTTTTAAGTAAGGAGAGATTTCCAATCCCACTTACAAATAAACCACCAGTACATGTACTAGCACTGTATACTATTAGGCATAATTATATTTAAAATTCTAAGGGAGGCCAGCATAAACGTCTATATTACAATTATACAATATTATAAGTTGCTTCCCTTGGCATGTTCCCCTGTAACCTCCTACCAGAAAAAAAGTATTATTGATTTACATAATCCACATAAGCGAAATAAAAAAACCAGTACGAGGACTACTTCTTACTTTAATACTTTTTAAAATATTTTAATTTAGTGAAGTGTTTACAGGAAAATCAACAGTGTCTCCAGTATGGCTTCTTTTTCTTTCGATCTTTTTTTTTTAAACTAAGAGTAAGAGACCGATTATCCTGTGACCAAGCCAACTCTTCCAAATGTTACTAAAAAGATTTTTAAAAAATAAAAAAGGAAAGAAAATCTCAGTACAATAATCAGTAATAACTCCTCCATGCCACTATTTTTCCTCCTCCTCCTCTTCTTTTTCTTCTCTAGGAGATGTTGAACTCCTTCGATTCTTAAAAAAAACAAAGTGAGTTTACTGAAATGATTTGGTTTAACGTCCAACGTCAGCACTCTAATTATAGGCTATAATGTGGACTGGTCCCAAGATATACGTCTGTCAATTTTACGTGCAGCTACACAAGAGTCTGTCTCAGCATGTGGACTGATCCCAGGACTGACGTCTGGCAATTTTACGTTCAGCTACACAAGAGTCTGTCTCAGCATGTGCTGGTCCCAGGACTGACGTCTGACAATTTTACGTGCTGCTACGCAAGAGTCTGTCTCAGCCGATCACAGTATAATCACAGTGACACCGACCCAACCAGGGACGAAATTGGACCAAGACACTTTTGAGAGATCGTTGAATTTGAACCGCGGACCTATAGATCTGGAGATCAACGCTCTACCACTTAAACCAGTTCTTCCCTCACCTCCCCCCCCCCCCCCTTTCCACACACACACACACACACACACACACACACACATCAGTATATCTGGTAATCCCTGAGAGAAATTCAACATCTTGTTTAAAAAAAAATAAAAATAAAAAAAACAAGCCAAACAAAAAAAACAAAAAAAAAAACAAAAAAAAGAAAGGTGGGGTGTGTTTACTTAAGTTTAAACGCTCCACGCTTGTTTAAGCGCCATTCTGCTTCGCCAGCTGTATACCCGTCGCTTGTCTTCTTCAGTTTGTCACAAGATGGCCAAACTAGATCTAGACTAGTCAATGTTTCCAGTGAATTCCTCTGCCACCACCCCCATTTCTCAAACTACTCTTTTTAAATTATCATCTCAGGTTATAACTATTCTCTTGTGTATCGCAACCTTTATGGACATAAACGATGTAAAGTATACAATTATTATTTTCATCGTTGAAAGTCACCGCTGTGTCTTTTGCTTAGCTCATAAAAAATTAGGAGCAGGGGCAGTAACTACAAAAACGAAATCATTCAACGTTAGCGTAAAAAACTCTCTCTCTCTCTCTCTCTCTCTCTCTCTCTCTCTCTCTCTCTCTCATTATATTTTTTTCTCTCTCTCTCACACACACACAGAGAACACACTCTCTTTCTCTCTCCCTCTCTCTCTCTCTCTCTCTCTCCCTCTCTCTTCTCTCTCTCTCCCTCTCTCTCTCTCTCTCTCTCTCTCTCACACACACACACACACAGAGAACATGTTCTCATATATTTTAATGTTCTATCTATCTATCTATCTATCTATCTATCTATCTATCTATCTACATATATATCTATCTTTATGCTTTTCAAACAAACACACACACACACCCACACATAAACAGACACATAACCTAACAAAACTCGCAGCTTCTTTAGGTACATATAGGAACTCACGTGGACACAATATTTTTATTCTATTTCAACTTTTTTTCATTTACCAAAACATTGCTATGCGCGATCTGAAAAAGACATACATGTAATTAGAAAAATGTCCGATTAGGTTACAAAAAAAACGACACATAACTATCAAGTAACATCATGGTACTTCACAAAAGGCGTAAGTGTTTGATTAATGTTGTAGTACCGGTATATGTTGTTATTGTTATCCTGTGCCCTAAATTTTTTTTATTATAAATAGGTCACAAAATATTGGAAATGGAGGTGAGGAAAACAGGTTATGTATTATTATTATTATTAGCATATTATTATTATTATTATTATTATTATTATTATTATTATTATTATTATTATTATTATTATTATTACTGTTG
>RQTK01000962.1:73438-98782 GCA_003991915.1 Elysia chlorotica
AGAAAGAGAGGGGAGGTTTTCAATGGGCAAGACTCTTTCGATAGGGAGAGGCGGGAAAGAGAAGAGAAGAGAAGAGAGGGAGAGAGGTTTGAGAGGGCTGGGCTCTATCAATTTACACTTACAGAAAACTTCCTCAGGCAATTAGTACAATTTCAATTGACATTTACAAGGAACTAGGTATACCTTTCCTATAGTTTTTTTTAATTTTTATTCTACCTGTAGTTCAATCTGGTCCCTGAAAAACAAAACAAAAAGTGTTGCGTTCGATATTGCTACTAAACATTCTGGAAGATAGACAAGGATGTCCTTTATTTTCTCCCGTCCACAATATAGCCTATATAGTGCTGCTGTTGGACGTTAAACCAACCCAACCCAACGTTCTTTATTTTCTTGTATCTCTTACAAGACTTAGTGCCACATCAGTCATGTTAAATTTTAAAAATAAAAACCAAACATGACTAGCTAAACAACCAAACATGACTAGCTAAAAAACCAAACATGACTAGCTAAAAAACCAAACATGACTAGCTAAAAAACCAAACATGACTAGCTAAAAAACCAAACATGACTAGCTAAACAAGCTAACTCCAGTTTGCTCTGGTTTTGTGGAACGAACATGAGACACAAATCAATCAATCAATCAATCAATCAATCAATAAATCAATACACAAAAGGAGGACTATTGAAGCACACAATAATGCTAGGAGGACGATCATTCAAGTTTATGTTGAATGATACAATCATTTTGAAACAAGTCAAGACACAATTTTTACGCACGGTTTTAGGTCTATTTCTTGTGTGCGCATTATTTTTGGGGAATTTCCAAAAATTTGAAAAGGCGAGAGCTTTGATATTCATTGTTTTAAAATGGAAGGTGTGCAGATCAATGCAAAAACAGGCTACCACAATAGTGTTTCAAGCCGCACATGTGTGTGGTGTGATGTAGAAATCGTTAGTATGTACATAGTACAAGGAAGGTTGACCAAGAAGTGATACACGATTGTAACGGAAGTATCTTGTATCTTGATTGTAACTTGTTTTGGTGTATATGAACCAATATTTTTCAATTTCTCTGTCATAAAAAATCACCTCACAGGTTAGAAACCATCATGCGAATATTATACTTCCCTCTCTCGGGAGAAAATAATGTACTAGCCATCTCACCAACTCGAGAAAACATCATGTTTTTAAAAATTATCGCTCATGTGCATGGACCGTAACCATTAAAAAATATATTATATACTCTTTTAAATACAGCACTTTTCTTTAAAAACACAGGATTTACATGGTTGGGAATCATCAAGAGAAACTTTCAAAAGGAAACAGGACGTGCAGAATTAATTATGCTATTTAAAAAAATTTTTCAGGAGAAAGAAATGCAATTTATTTTTCAATTCAGAGTTCATTGTAAACATCATTTTCGTTTTGCTCTAATGGGCGAGAAAGAAACCAAAGAAACGTTAAAATCATTGAAGCGGCACCCCTCTTTTCCCCTCCCCAAATGAAGTATTGGCGCAACTAATTGAAATTCATTTTTTTTTAAATTAGATAAAAAGTTAACAAAAGTTACAACAGGGTGATTCTGGGACATCTATTCACATAACTGGTCTTGTCAGTCGTCGGGTGTTACAGAATCCGGTTCCTGTTATAATAGCTATTCATAAAAAATAAAATAAACTCTTTTTAATGAAAAAGAAAAGCGAAAATGGCAAGATATTACCGAAAGTAGGTCACCCCCGCTACACCCATATGTGGCCTAAATGTGTCACAGTTTTGGTGCTAAAAGGGTAAAATTAATGCTACTTCAGGATATTCATTATTATTTGTTATTCAAAGATTTGTATAATAAAATCAAAAGTTGTACAGAAAGAGTGTAGAAATGCGAGAAACACCGATGATAATACAAGACAGTTTATGAAATATTTTCCAAATTGAAATTCATTTAGGAATTCTGACAGAATGTAGCTTAATTGCATTTCTTTAAAGCATCGACTATTAATGAATTATGTTATAGCATACATTCATACATTACTTCGTTTAAAAAAAAAACTTTTCTAGATCTTTCTTAAACTGATCGAAGTCTCAGAAAAAAGAGATGTATAGAAGGAAAACCTTACAAAAATTTACGGTCATTCAGCAAAAATAAAAAGTAAAAATCACCAAAAAAGAGTAGACCTAAATTGTAAAACTCAAGAAAACTGCACACAAAGACTAAAGGTTTAATTGGCCTCCTGCACAAAAGCTTTCAGAACCAGTTAGAGCTTACGTGAAAAAATAAAGAAATCTGTCTCTATAACAATAAATAGAGAAAATGACAAAGCTTTTCGAATTTTAGATTTTAGCAAATCAACGTAGAGAAGTTGCGGAAGCTTAGATCTAAATTGAATTATAAAATCTAAACTGGCTGAGGCTCCATTTTTTTTATATTTTTTTTTTTTTTGCAAAAAATTCATAAGTCTAAAATAGCCGCATTCATTCTTTGAATAATTTTTACATTCTTTATTTGTGATGTTATCTTTATTTGATACACGTATGGTTATTCTAAAGACAAGTTATGATGAATGTTAGTAATGGTTCCCACAGATTATTTACAATGTCTAATCACTTTATATAGCGTTGGGATTTTATCGTCTCGTAGCCAACGCCAAACCATAAAAGTGCATCTTACTTGGAGAGAGAGAGTGAGAGAGAGAGAGAGAGAGAGAGAGAGAGAGAGAAAGAGAAAGAGGGTTAGAGAAAGCGAAAGAGTGAGAGAGGGGAGGAGTGAGAGAGCGAGAGTGAGAGAGAGTGAGAGAAATGGAGTGAGTAAGAGTGAGAGGAGAGAGGGAGAGAGACAGAAAGACAAGACAGGCAGATGGGGATTTTAGTATAAAAGATATAAAAAAACGAAAAAAAAACAACAACTTCAACACTAAAAAGAACCGACGGCTCAAAACACATGTATCAATATGAGATACTCTACAAATCATCGATTTACATTGTCATCATTATTATCACACAACATTTCTTGTACCGTACTTTTTAAATTCAGCGTTCGGTTGGTGTAGATCTTCATACATAGTTATGTAGTACTAAACCGTTCCCATGAGCCCAGACCAGAATTACAGGCCTTTCAAAATGGCACATTGTAGAGCAGTGGAACTAAAAGACTTTGGAATGATATTATCTCTGATTTAGACGAATGAGCTCCAGCTAGACCTATAGAAACCCGAAAATCCTCAACCACAGCATTCAGCCATTCGTGAAACATCAATTAAATAAAACATGGCTAATGTTCCCATAAAAAAAAAATAATTCCAGCGTATAAAACAGAACCATAATTTTTATTATAGGCGTACATAATTTTCTTGGAGCTCTTCGGTAAAAAAAAAAAAGCAGAAGAGAAATATGGGTATGTTCCCTTTGAGGCTGAGCTCTTCAGTTAAAAAAAAAAAAAAAAAGAAAAGGGTAAAAAGGGTATATTTCTTTTGACTTTGAGCTCTTCGGTTTAAAAGAAGCAAAAGAAGCGTATTATATTTTTGGCTCACGACAATGGAAATCTTTCAGCACTCAGGCCGTTTACCTAGCTGGATTGACTAGGCCAGTCACGCGTGAAAAACGGTTCACAAAAAGAAAAGAAAAGAAAAGAAAAACCATACGTGATTATTTTATAATTTATTCATATAATTTCTGAAGCTTTTATTCAAAACAAACAGAGCAGAGAAACACTCGTGAAATTTCGGGTCCCCCGCTAAAGAGCTTGCTTGAAATATTATTTTATTATGATAGATGTTGTATTGGAACAGGCAAAGGGGTTAAGAAATAGTGTACATGTATCTAGAGTTTTGGAGGGAAATAGGTAAAAAAAAAATAGTGTACATCTATGGAGTTTTGGAGGGAAATACTAAAAGGTGAAAAAAGCTATCATAAGGGCATCGTCAGCAAGTTTCATTTTTTTCCTTCTCTCTTTAGAAATGTATAATAACATTAGCACAAACTTATTGGATTCCATTTTCTATGGGTGGAGGCCCAACTCCGCTAATGGTCGCATTTTGTATTCTGTCATTCATTTTTTCCATGGCAACTTTTCACGGGTCCTATTATTTTTCTCTTCGTCTCTACTGTCTCTCTTCCTTCTCTTTTCTCGTACTCTATATTTCTTTGTTTCTTTCTCTCTCTCTCACTATATCTCTCTCATTCCCTTTCTTCCTTCATTCCTCTCTGTCTAGATAGATAGATAGATAGATAGATAGATAGATAGATAGATAGATAGATAGATAGATAGATAGATAGATAGATAGATAGATAGATAGATAGATAGATAGATAGATAGATAGACAGACAGATAGATAGATAGATAGATAGATAGATAGATAGATAGATAGATAGATAGATAGATAGATAGATAGACAGACAGACAGACAGACAGATAGAGAGTGTGAGAAAGAATGAATAGAATCGAGTCCTAGATTTCTATCAGGATAATTACAATGTACAAGTACAAAACTTAGCGCCCATATACCGGCCCCGTAACATTACTGGTTTCCACCCAGAGCTAGAACGCCATTTTGAAATATAATACAACATGAATAGCTGGCCGTTCCATGTGAAAGGTCCTCTATAGCAAAGAACCGAAACTTGGCTTTGAGAAAAAAATAAATAATGTGTTTAATGTTTTCTTGGAGATTTGGACTAGATAACGATAAAATGTCTCGGTGTTTTTAGGTTGAGGGGGGTGGGGGGGGGTACGAATAGGTGGAAAGAAGGCGAGGAGGAGAGGGGGGGGGGGGGGGGTGTAAGAGTTAATAGAAAGAAGTTGGATCAATAAAAAAATATATTTAAAAAAAAAAAAGGTGGGCGGGTTTCGAACTGCCTTGGCGTTTTTTTTTTAAATATTTTGTAGCATAGCAATCTAAAGAGCGTGGGAACGCGTTCAAAATGATACCTTGATTTATTAAACTGACGCCTTAAAGGAGGGTGGATTTAAATTTTGAATTCCTGTACATGAAGAAGGGACAACTATGAGACATCATATTCGACATAAAAGCTGTAGAACATCATTCTAAAGTAAGAAATAAACTAGGCTTGATTATGAGAAATGTATGTAACAGCAAGGAGAAAACACAACAACAACAACAACAACAACAACAACAACCCCCCCAAAAAAAAAAACAACAAAAAAAACAACAACAAAGAACCCGCCCCCCCCCAAAAAAAAAAACAACACAAAAAACAAACAAACAACAACAACAAAACAACAAACAAACAAACAAACAAAAACCCACACAAAAAAACACACCAAAAAAGACAGTAACAATATAAACTAACAATAAAGCCCACACACCTTTTTCCCTGGCTATACTGTAGACTACTCTAATGAAAATATTAAAGAATTGATTACACTAGCATAGAATTTTACTCTCTACTTTATTTTAGAAATCCCCAAGTCCATGTTCCAAAAGCTCAAATCTAAAGTGCCTTGTCTCAATAATTATGCTTTCTAATACATGGACTAATGAGTTTTTTCTTCTTTTTTCTACTCTTCGCCAGGAGTCATGGTATCCCCGCCCTGTCTCGTGTGTGGCGGCACATAAAATTGTCAGACGTCCGTCTTGGGACCCGTGCACAATATAGTCTATATAGTGCTGCTGTTGGACGTTAAACCAACCCGACCCCCCCCCCCAACCCCTTCCCTAATTTTGTTTACCTTGTTTCCCCACTTTAATATTTTCTTAATCTCTGTAGCTTATTTAAAACTTGGGCACCATTTTAAATACAGAATTACCAATGGCGTCATTTATTAGTCATCATGTTATGTTAAAATCTTAAATTTCCAATTAAGAGAATTTAACAATATACGGTACGTCTTTATTTAACAACCAATTTAACGAAGCAGCTTGTAATAATTTTCACTATTCCTTTACAGATTATATTGTTGCAATATTCGTCTAGGAAGTCTTCCCAACAAAACAAAAACAAAAAAATAAACATTCAACAACAAAATTGTATCCATGCATGACCCAAAGCATGAAATATAACCCCACTAGAAATTGCAAAAATCTGCCACACTGTGTCTCAATTCATACAAATTCTGAAAACACACTTGTAAGGTGTATAAATCCTTTTAGTGCTGCAACATGAATGTGTTTTTTTTTATGTGTGTACATGTACGCCTCTGTGTATGCTTTTTTTTTCTCTGTAAGCCTTTTTTCCCACTGATCAGAACTATAGGAGGCCTTACGATAAACGGGGTGATAAAGAAAACGGAGACGTAAGGTAAGGGAACCTGCACCGCGTCCAATGACGTCATTTTGCAGCCTAGACTTCAAGAAACCAATGATCGATCGGGAAAACCCATGTCTAAGGAGAGTTTTTTTTTTATGTCATCCGATGTCGCCGTGTAGATCGTAAAACCTGTGTTGTAACCTATGTGTAAATGTACCTCTATTGTAAAGCAGGTGGCCCTATGGTAGAACATCGGCTTCCGACGCAAAAGGTCCGTGGTTCGAGCCCTGGCGATTTAGCTCCCTACTGGTTGGGTCGGTGTCAGTTTAATGTGACCGGCTGAGACAGGAGTCATGGTATTCCCGCCCTGTCTCGTGTGTGGCAGCACATAAAATTGTGGCTGTTAGAATCCGTCCACAATATAGTCTATGTAGTGCTCCTGTTGGGCGTTAAACCAACTCAACTACGTCTCTTTACTTTATTACTTTATTATTTTATGACTCTAGATCTTTAACTTTTTTTTTACTACGACAGATAATTATACAACACTGTAATTCATACAGAAACAGTCGTCCTTTATTCGGTGTTAACTTCAAAAGGATAGATTTAAAATTTTGAACCTCTACTGTATCCTGTAGCTTGTCTTAATCATTAGTTTTCCTCTTTTGTTCCAGCCCTTCTCTCAATGCCCACAAGATCTTCAGGCTTTAGCCGTTCTTCAAACACTCTGGGCTTAAGCTCCCAGAAAAACATGATGTAATTGTCCCTTCCTGTACTGACGGTAGCTAGCTCTACAGCTCGATAATTCTGGGTTTATGTATACACGTAAAGCAAGTCTTAGCTGTATGGGGGTCCCTCTGGGGTTGGTTTGGTTGGTTGGGTTTTAACGTCCAACAGCAGCAACTTATAGGCTATATCGTGGACGGGCCCCAAGACGGACGTCTGACAATTTTATGTGCAGCCACACACGAGACAGGGTGGGAATACCATGACTCCTGTCTCAGCCGGTCACATTATACTGACACCGACCCAACCAGTAGGGATTGCAACAGCCAGGATTCGAACTCGGGACCTTTTGCGTCGGAAGCCGATGTTCTACCCCTGGGCCACCGCGCCCCCCTCCCTCAGGGGAAAGAGCTTCGCAATCTATACACCTCGAACCTTCTTAGTACGGTACCAAGGCTTCTAAAAATAGCAGGCCTGGTCACCGAAGTAGGCAAACATTAATTTGTACTTAGACCCAAATTGGACTATATTTTTAAAGATTTCGGCCCATTTAGAACAGTTTACATTTTTGTTGTGTGGGCTGTTTAGGGTGAAGAAGAAAATACTGTCTGAGTATCGGTCTGTCTTAACTATTATAATAATTTTAAAGAAATATATCAGTAGTATTCTTATTAAATAAATTGGGCTCACATAGGTCAATTCGGTGACTTGGCCTGTACTCGTTCGGCACACATCGAGGCTTCCGAAAATAGAAGGCAAAGTCACCGAAAAAGACAAAAAGTTGCATTAAGAGCCCAAGTGAATCATATTATTAAAAAAGTATACACAGTTGGATCATTTCACATTTATATAGTGTAGGCTGAGTGGGCTGAACAAAAACTTATACATGTATCCAAGTTTAAATCTGATCTAACTAGTGTATTGATAAATTAGAGGTAGATCATTGTTACCCTTTTTACGTTAAAATATGTTCACTCCAATCATTTCGGTGACTTGGCTTGTTCTTATGGTGGCCTCGGTACACATGTATAGGAAGCAGTGATATTCTATTTATAGACTAGATAGGCTATGCAACACGTCGGTCATGAGATAGACAGGAAGTTAGCGCCAGTGGAGATAATACCCTCACTCCCAGCTAAGCGGTCGCGGTTGACCTTAGTTAATTTTGCCCCTTTTTTAAGGGGGGGGAGGGGGCATAATATAGCATAATTTTGCCGAAAAATGGCATTATTCTGCGCAAACAGGTTTATTACTCTACCGGAAGCCAGCCAGCAAACATGTGAGGGTCTTATAAACTCGCGAAAAGTGCAGGGCGCTGCAAGGGCATTGAAGCATTAGCCCGTCTATCTTTTTAGCAAGTCACTGGTATGAAGTCTCCGCTGTAAAGAATCCTCATGGGCAACCTAGAACCAGGAGATGTTTAACAATTGGCGGATGGCTTCGCAAATTATACTGTGCATTAAAGTATAGGGTAGACGTTTAAAAAATGGAGAGAGAGAGAGAGCGAGAGAGAGAGAGAGCGAAAGAGAGAGAGAGAGAGAGAGAGAGAGAGAGAGAGAGAAGAGGGAGAAAGCGATAGAAAGAAAGAGAGAGAGAGAGAGAGAGAGGGGAGAGGAGAGGGAGAACGATATAAAGAGAGAGAGAGAGAGAGAGAGAGAGAGAGAGAGAGAGAGAGAGAGAGAGAAAGAAAGAGAGAGAGAGAGGAGAGGGAGAAAGCGATAGATAGATACTCACTATTGTTCCATGGTCTATACTTACCACACCTCTTACCGAGTAAGTACATGCACCATATACAGGGCTGTGCATAAGTGGTAGATAGAGGCATTGTAGGAAGTGTGAAGTCTGCCCATCAGGACCTGGAAAGAATAGACAAAACAAAATAGCGTGCTTTAAGTTTCATTAAATTTGTCACATTTCAGAGAAGCTTCCCCCAAACCAACAAGAACAACAACAATGACGACAACAACGACGACGATAACAACAACAACGACGACGACGACAACAATAACAACATCAACAGCAACAGCAATATCAGCAACAACAACAACAACAACAACAACAACAACAACAACAAAAATAGGAATCATTGAAAAAATTAGGTAATATCTATTAAATAAAGTTGGATCAATCCCAATCCACAACAGTTCTCTCTCCGTTTTCCTCACGTCAGGTGTCTGCGCATCCTCTCAGTTATTCAAACATTGGTTCCAAAGAAAGAAAGAAAGAGAGAGATAGAGAGAGAGAGAGAGAAAGAGAGAGAGAGAGAAAGAGAGAGAGAAAGAGAGAGAGAGAGAGGAGAGGGAGAAAGCGATATATAGAAAGAGAGGATACTCACTACGGTTCTCATGGTCTATACTTACCACACCTCTTACCGAATAAGTACATGCACCATATACAGGGCTGTGCATAAGTGGTAGATCGAGGCCTTGTACGTAGAACTTGTCAAGTTTGCCCATCAACACCTGGAAGAAATAGACAAAACAAAATAGCTTTCTTTAAGTTCCATTAAATTTGTCACATTTCAGATAAGCTGCCCCCAAACCAACAAGAACAACAGCAACGACGACAACAACGACGACGATAACAACAACAACGACGACGACGACAACAATAACAACATCAACAGCAATAAGAGCAACAACAACAACAAAAACAACAACAACAACATAACAACAACAACAACAACAACAACAACAACAACAACAACAACAACAACAACAACAACAACAACAACAACAACACAATAGTCTCTTTAAGTACATTTCTTTTTTTTCTGTTTGTGCGCTCTTTGCCATTATTATATTTAAAAAACATGAACAAATTGCATCAGTCGCTCCATACATAAGAGGACCAGCCTCGTAGTAATAGAATGAACCAGCGTAAGATCTATCATGTCTTGCCTTCCTCCTGATCTTTTGTCTTCTGTTAACGCCGCCTGTCGCCGTATAGGATCCCCCAGGGGAACCATCTAGGAGACGTTAAACCCGGAGAGAGGGAGAGAATTCTCTCCCTCCCTCTATAGAGAATAACATCAGTCGCCATTACTCACTCGGCTGCTGGCGCTGTTACTTTGGTGAGCTAACAACTAACTAAAACCTAAAGAAAAGCTAATTAAGACGGCTCAAGATTGATTAAACTCTTTAACTTAAAAAAAAAAAAAAAGAAATAGAGTGAGTAAACGCCACGCTAGCTATCCGCACCAAAAGCGCGAAAAGCACTGTGAGCTTATTTTGTGAAGCGCCTCGCTGAATCCAAAGTCTCTGGTATGTACATGTACGTACTATCAGGTGACAATTTACCCTGGACACATTCGTGCACTTGATTAGCATTATGGACAGAAGGTTTAAGTCATTACCTTTAATCAAACTACATGTAGGTTTGTGGTAGACTCGGGGGCGCGGTGGTCCAGGGGTGGAACATCGGCTTCCGACGCAAAAGGTCCCGAGTTCGAATCCTGGCGATTGCACTCCCTACTGGTTGGGTCGGTGTCAGTATAGTGTGACCAGCTGAGACAGGAGTCATGGTATCCCTGCCCTGTCTCGTGTGTGGCAGCACATAAAATTGTCAGACGTAAGTCTTGGGGACCGTCCACAATATAGCCTATATAGTGCTGCTGTTGGACGTTAAACCAACCCAACCAACATATAGTGCTGCTGTTGGACGTTAATTGAACCCAACCAACCCAACCTTGTGGTAGACTCAAACCCCCACCCACCCAACCTACTTAAATCCACATACCCTTTTCCCCCGACTCTTTTCTTGCTCTAGTTAGGTTAAATCAACCAGGTCTTGAGAATTAAGTCAGTCCACACTTAACAGTATGGCTTGAAAATTCGTGTCCCGCTTGTATGGCTAAGTAGAACATTCAGGTACAAGGTACATGACCGTACAATGCCCATACCTACTTACCTACCTTTAAAGGACAGAAACTTCCGTCATCCGACCTCAATATTCTCTAATAGTCTTTTAGTAAAACCAAAATTCGGTTATACTGTGCCACTTACGGTACTTTTGATAAATACTTTTTTGTATCAAAGAAGTTCTTCATGCGTAAAAACTTAAAGCCCATTATTTTGCTTACTTTTGTTCTTTGTCTATCATTCTCCTATATCCTCTTCATATCTTCTACGCTGTAGATCTATCTATCTACCTTACATTAGTTTAACACTTTGAAAGTCGGTGATATTTTCAAGTGCGGTGATTGAAATGTAACCCCTGAGCATAAAAAGTAAAATTATGCATTACCTTCGCTAAAAACAAAAATAAATCAATAATAAAATTAATATTTTTTTAAATCAAGTCAATGGGGCCTCACAAAGAGTTGTCTAACTTGAAAGTTGCGAGCCTTTCTTGATGTAGATCAGCCTCACAAAGAGTTCTCTAACTTGAAAGTCACGAGTCTTGCTTGATGTAGATCTGAAATTATTTTTAAGTTGTTTTTTCCCACAATGGTAGAACTAGAAGTAGAATCTATGCGTTTAGTGAAAATGGCCGACTAATGCGCTTTGTGGGGTTAGATCTAGATCTAGAACCCCGGGTATTTAGCAGCACCGATGCCTTGCCACTCAAAGCGAGTATGGTTTAAACAACCATGTACCACTAGACCACTGCGCTCTTGCTTTAGGTAATAGCTTAACAAACAATATGCCCCCACATTGCTATGAGTGGGTAATGTTTAACTGTTGTTGTTGTGTTGGTTTAACGTCTAACATCAGCACTATATACGCTATAATAATGCTTAACAATGCAATAAATAGAACAAACAGTATACCGGAAAGATAGATACATTTTATTTACACGTTCACGTGCTATAAAATGACTATTTTATGTAGCTTTAAAACGGTTCTGCGTATTGCTTGAACATGAATCGGGTCGATTCTAACTAAGCACAGCTCTTTGTGAAACAACATTTCCTATAGAGAACGGGGGTAACAGATCAGATTTGAATCTAAACCTCCTGCTTGCCGGTCTATAACACTACTTACTGAGCTCTGTTTCTGGGTCTCCAAAAGCTATGGATACTATCCATTACCTTGTAAATATTATCTTCCTCACAAAAAGAACAACAAGAACAAAACCGACAACAAAACATAGCAAACTCACAAGAACAACAAAACAAACAAACAAATAACAATAACAAAACAAAACAACTCTTATATTAAATTTGAAAACATGAATCTCTCTACAAAATAATACATATGATTATGAAAGACTAAGGTTCTTCAGTTTTAATCATAAGTAGTGATTTTTTTTTCACAATTTTATAATTTTGACTCTTGTTCGAGTGAATGTGTTAATCTGCCTATCTCAAGGCGTTAGTGCTAACAATGCCTTTTTCAATTTTAGATAATACTAAGACTTAGGCCCAGATTAAGGAACTTGTACCTGGTGGCGTATTTTCGTAAAGCTGTATTGTAATTTTGTGCATTGTACACATAAGAAATACGTGTAATACATAATATGTACATTTAATAATACATTCATGTAAAGCCTTGTTGTGACTTTGGATATGAAGAAACTTTATTACAAGTGTAATACATGTATTAAATATTGTCATTGTTTTTATAAGTATCTCTCTCTCTCTCTCTCTCTCTCTCTCTCTCTCTCTCTCTATATATATATATGTATACATTTTCTAATTTTTTTTCTTTCATACATTTGCCTATTACGTTTTAAATACATGTTATGATTATTGTCTATCTACATTTTTTGTAGCCTATGTAACCACAGTGACAATTTTCGTTTGATGGGCAATAAAAGTATATCTTATCTCATGAGTTGAGTTGAGTTGATTCATTAAACTGAAACCGACCCAACCAGTAGGGTGCGCAATCGCCAGGGCTTGAATCCGGACCTTTTACGTCGGAAGCCAATGTTCTACCCCAGAACCACCGCGCTCTCATATCTTATCTCATCTTACCAACTAACTCACGTATGTAATAGTATACTGTGGTATTTGACCAAAGCAATCACCTACGGTACATTGTGATGTAACTGGTAAGTCCTCAAAAGGCTTGTGGCAAACTGTCCATAACCTCAATCCAGCTCCCTTTCCAGTGTCAATATGTTTTGTTACGCTACCATTATTGTTTGCATATTATGATTATTTTCTAATACACTGTAATTTTATTTTGATATCCTGGTCATTCTACATGTATGTATTAAAAAAAAGAAAAAAAATCCCGGTGTATTGTGATCTTTGTGGGTGGTTCTAGGAACATGGGGAAAACTTCAGCCAGCTGTCCTTAGGCTGATTCACATCCGGAATGAAGCAATCTGCATGACATGTAGCCTACCAGATTATAGGTCAGCTACAATGCATGTCTACAATTCTATACATGATTAATCTTTTTTAGACAGGCAATGTGTATGTATTCTGGCACTTAAGGAGCGATTTATGAACAGCTACAGAAATCATCATGTTGTTTATGATTGACATGTACCAGATTGTATATCGGCTACAATACATGTCGACAATTCTATACATTATATTAAACGTGTTTTTTTAAACACTTTTTACACAGGAAATGTGTATGTATTTTGGCACTTTAGAAGCGATTTATAAACAGCTACAGAAATCATCATGTTGTTTATGATTAATAAAAATGAACGACAAGTACCAGATTGTAGTTCGGCTACAATACATGTCTACAATTCTATACATGATTTTAATCCTGCTTAAAAAAACCCCAAACTTATACACAGGAAATGAGTATGCATTCTGACAATTCAGAAGCGATTTATAAACAGCTACAGTAGACATTTGTTCCAAAATCCGTCTAATCGTAGCGTTACTGGTGAGTTATAATTATGAATGCGAAAAGATTGGTCTTCTAGTTGTATGATTATGAATATTTTTAAATTTACGTTACCGTAATTGCTTTGTAAGAATGTTTATTTCTATGCCATATTCTGTTTGAATAAAGCTTTAATGTAAACATGATATAACTAAAACCAAAATAATTGATTGAAGTGAATTTTCTTTGGCATGGTGCTTTATCAATTATAGTGTTAAATAGTTTGTAAATACATGTAGCATTACACTGTAGTACTAGTACAGTGTAGATGTAGATGTATTATTCTTAAGTTGCATCGTATGCTGTATGCCAGATGCTAGTGTTACATACCTGTATATAGTATACATAACTAGGTATCTATAACTATAAGTAGTATCATTTCAAAACAAACCTATACATTTTAATTGTGAGTATCCTACACATTTTACAGTTATACATTGATTCATGTAATTAAGCTCATCTCCTCAAATCAGATTTCTGAACTCAGCGAATGAGCACCAAATTAATCCACAGCTTGCGATTTGGGAATCCGCCGTTTAAGGTCAACTTTGTATGGTTTTAATGCATTAGATCTATACGATTTCCTAGGCAGTGATTCCGCTAATTTTTTTGTTGTTGTTGTAAATTAGCACCCTCGTATTATCCGATTTCGAATTACGCAAGCCTTCGGATATATCGATCTTAATTTTACTACCCCCGATGAGATCAAGTTATCAGTAGTTTACTATATTTTCATACATATACTTTGTAACTTATTCGTATCAATCATTATCTTAATCTACTTCGAATCATACAAAAATATGAATTGTCGTAGATCAACTAAAGAAGTGTTTATGTTTTACTATACTGTGCTGTGCAGAAGAATATAACACTAGTTTGTATACAATCGCTTAACATTGAGACTGAAGCTGAAGACCCAAGAAGGGCCGAATTTTGGTTTAGATATATGTACAACTGCAAAATGAATTTGTTTAGACATGAAACTCGTTGGTTTAAGCATTAGGTGTTCGTATATTGGTTTAGACAAAATGGTTGTTAGTTGAGACATAATGCTCATTGGTTTAGGTATAGTGCTGAATGGTTTAGGTATAATGCTCATTGGTTTAGACGTAATGCTCATTTGTTTAGACATAATGCTCGTTGGTTTAGACATAATGTTCATTAGTTTAGACATAATGCTCGTTGGTTTAGACATAATGCTCGTTGGTTTAGACATAATGCTCGTTGGTTTAGACATAATGTTCATTAGTTTAGACAAAATGCTCGTTGGTTTAGACAAATGCTCGTTGGTTTAGACATAACGCTCGTTGATTTAGACATAATGCTCGTTGGTTTAGACATAATGCTCGTTGGTTTAGACAAAATGCTCGTTGGTTGAGACATAATGCTCGTTGGTTTACACAAAAGGCTCATTGGTTTAAACGTGAGGTTTATTAACTGAAGGTTGATCGAAGGTACATTGGTATGAAAACAAAGTGCATTTGTTTAGAAATAAAGTGCAATAGAATTTACACAGAACTGCCAACTGTTCCTTTGCTTTGGCGTGCGAGTTCTGGTACTTTTAATGTCGAATTCACATGTATGCATTACTCGTAAAAGTAAATTTAGGTGTGCAAAATGTAGACTGTAAGAGTAAAATTTGTACGGATTTTTTTTTAGTTCAGTCACAATGCGACAAAGGATAACACTAATTAAATGACTTGTCACAAATAACACGATATACAGGTTGTCGAGTTCATTTTTTTTTTTTTGCTTTATTGAATTTTTTTACAAAGTATATAAAATCTAAAATTTTATGACACAGTATTACAGACAAGTCCACAAATTTTAAGTGAAAAGCAACAATGAGGTATATATATTTATTTTTTATTATTAAAAAAACAACAGCACAATCAACATTTTGTGAATTAAAAAATGTATATTTACTCAAATCTAAATTTTATTCAACGATTTGCGCTTCCTATGGATCTGAACATCTGGGGTAGTTGAGTTGGTTTATCGCCCAACATCAGCAACTACATAGGCTATATTCTGTACGGACCCCAAGGCTGACGTCAATTGTATGTGCTGCCTCACAAGAGACAGGGCGGGAACACCATCATTCTTGTCTCAGCCGGTCACATTGAAGCATCCTGGGTCGTAAGTAAAACGTCACGGTAAGTTTACAGTTCGTCTCAAGATTTGACGATTGTGTTCTGTCTTCATCTCTCCGGTTTTAACGTCTCTTAAGTTCCACTGGTGGATCCTATACGGCGACAGCTTGGCGATGCTGAGGGTGAGAAGTGTCTAAAGGACGAGTTGTAAGCTACCGCCCGTCGCCGTATAGGACTCTCCAGGGGAAGCTAGTAGACGTTAAACCTGGAGAGAT
Source organism: Elysia chlorotica (assembly GCA_003991915.1). NCBI lineage: Eukaryota > Metazoa > Mollusca > Gastropoda > Plakobranchidae > Elysia > Elysia chlorotica. The sequence goes on from RQTK01000962.1 coordinate 89,534, forward strand.
GATGGTTGATTGGTTGGTTGGGTTGGTTTAACATCCAACAAAGGCTAAGGGACGAGTTGTAAGCTACCGCCCGTCACCGTATATGACTCTCCAGGGGGAAGCTAGGATACGTTTAAACCCGGAAAGAGGGAGATAACTCTTCGCTCGCTCTATAGAGAACTGTCTATAAGCTGCCGCGAAATTGAACTTAAGACCCCCAGTGATAGTATCACAGGTGCCGAAATAATCATTGTATAAATAAATCGATACAGTACAACTTGGTAGTGTTTTTCCTTAGTGTGCCTATTTATACATTGTATACATTCATCACATTTAAATTTTAATGTCAATTTACAATTTGCACTTTATAAATAAAGAACACAATGGAAAAAAAAAACAACAACCAGCACAGCCACATTTTTCACATTCTGAGAAAACATTTAATGTTTGACTTTGTTCTTTGATCAATATAAATCATATTTTCTTCTTTAAATTAAACATGGTCTATATTATTATTTCCATTTGAAAATTGGTGGATGTCATAACTTCCATTTGAACATTGGTTTAAAGCAGCACATTATTGTACAGGCTTGTTCACCTAAAGACCATAGCTACAAAAAAAAAAAAAAAAATTGTCTGCCCTTTTTTCTATTGTGCTCTTCTCAAGTAAACAAAAAAAAATCCATGCATGTATACGATATGAAATTTACAAAATGTACATGCCATGTAAAAGTTCCACAAAACTCGTGATTCAGAATTCCTATCCAAATCCCATTCTTTTTTCTTTCTTTTATTGAGGGGATCAAACAGCACAACAATCCGCTTAAGATGAACCTCCTTGGGGACAATCTTTAAATTCGATTTATCCCAAGTGTACGTTAAACAGCGACAGTCCAATTTAAAAAAAAGAGTTGGGAAGTAGTTAATTTAAAGCCCAAGTTTATCTTAAACAGCGGTTTCCACTGTTCAGTCCCATTCAGATCCAGTACAAACAATAGAGCGAGGAGACCCCAAGGGTGGCAAGAGCGATAGATAAGCCCGTCTCGGCTATATAAACATTTTAAACTCCTCCATAAAGATCATAAAAAAACGAGTGCCTGGCATGGTTCTTCTTTAATGTCAACATAACTCAGCTTTAAACTTTGGTTTGACTTTAATTTCATTTTGGCCAACTAACAGGTGTATGGAAGGGCCACGTTGGGAAATTTCCAAAACTGGTTTGGATCAGGGGCAGCTTAAAAGGCAGTTACACTTACATGTAATTTTTATATTTGCTTTGGCTGAAGCGTGAATTTATATTTTAAAAAAAACGAGCTGGGATTTGATGGGGGAGGGGGGAGAGGCATTTTCACACAGACACAACAGGTGGGGAAAAGGGCCACGTTGAAAAACTTCCCAAAATGGTTTAGATTAGAGATACATGAAGTAAATTCTAACGAAGCTATTCATGTGGACACATATTTAAAAAAATATATATGATTGCCAACAACTGGCGTCGAGAATGCAATCTCGAACTTAGAACCATTGGGGTTCAGGGGTTAAATATTGTCCGAAATGGGTTTGAGAATGCCAATGGATATGGACTGAGAAATGATAGTGCCCAACAGAGATGTTCAGGTTAACCCTTTCACGACGCGGCACTAGACAGCTTTGCGTTGATAAGCACAGCACTTGTTGGCGCGTTAGAGTTGAACTATCATTTCATTCTTTCTTTAAAAAAATTACCACGTCAATGGGGAATTATCGATTTAATTTACACGCCGTGATGGAAAAAAGAGTGCTAGCGCCAACGTCTTGAAAAGATTAATACATAACACGGCGAGGACTTTTTTTTTACCTTACGTTACATTATCTCGATTGCTGTAACAACATTTAACGATCCTCATATCTAGTTGAATAAAAGCAAGACAGGCGTAAAAAGATTGAAACAGGGCCCCAATCCCAAAAATAATATTCTAAGCAAGGCTCTCACTATCAACATTACCAATAACTTCTGCAATTTTTTACGTTTCTCATATCTAGCATAATAAAAGCGAGATATCCGTACCAAATACAATTAAAAAGGAATATGTCGGACATGAATTCCAACTCCCCCCCCCCTTTTCCTCATTTGTCCCCCTTTACCTAACACACCCTGTCCTAACCAGCCAGACGAAGTACCTGTAGATACTGTAGAACCAATCCCATACCGTAAAGATAAGAAACTAAACCTTGCTAGAGTCTCACTCAGCCTAGTCAGCCTGACAATCTCCACTGATCTTCAGTGCAAGTACTTGTGGTTCTATGCAGGTGTAATAAAATAATGTGAGTTCGCAGCGTCCAACATTTGCCCACAAAAATCTAGATCTATGCACACATTACACACACACAGCGGATCTTTACTTGAATTGAACAACGTCCTATGTTGTTTCTGAAATACTCTAAATCGTTAGTATTTCTACCTCAGTTGAACAATGGTCTCTTTTTTTTATGCTCTAAATCTTTGGTATTTTAGAAACTAGGCGCCCCAAGACTGACGTTTGACAAGTATGTGCTGCTACACACGAGACAGGGCGGGGATACCATGACTCCTAAGACAAATTCGTGAATATCAGCTACATTTAGTTGATTAATGTAGATTTTTATTACAAAATTATAAAATTGCATTTACCATTTTTAATCAATTCTAAATTCATACCAGTACATGTAACCGGTAAAAAAATTTAAACAACTTTTCTTTTCCTACAAAGATAACCAAGAAAGAAAAGAATGTATATCTCGATTACATAATTCAAACTACCAGGACTTTTTAGATCGATGCAGTAGGCTAAATCTTGAACATGACCGTCTTCGGAATCTGGAACGCTGGGCTGATTTGATGTGCGATTATCGGCTATCCAACAATACAGTCATGCGCCCTGTTTAAACTTGAGGTCGAACGTCACTTCCTGTCATCGAATTCTTTTACGAAACTTGGGAGGATATGATACAGTTCAGTCCGTCTATGACAGGCTTACATCCTTGATTGTAAGTCAAAATGTGGAGGTGTAGCGATACGATACTACTACTACCACACCACCACCACAACTACAACTATTATTTTGATAGAACCTTTTTATGCTGTCGTATATCATTTTTAATGCAGAAAAAACCCTTTTAAGTAAGCGCAATAAGTGTCAAAGCTAAGAGCATAGCAATTGCATTGTACTAAGTCTTCTCTTCATTGATAATGCTTTTTTCAATTGCTTTTCCATAAAACTTAAAAAAAAAAACGAAAACTTTCGACTCCGTACCGGTTGATCTAGGCTTGTCTGTAAAAGCTGACCCCACAACAATATTTTATGTGAAAGTTAGTGTTGTTTGATTACGAGAAATGAAGCTTTTAAAGATAGTTTAGAGCCCGTTGATGTGTTGACTGAGAAATATAATACTGCCCGAATTATTCTAAAGTTAAAATTGAACATGTGCATTTACAAGAGGACCAAGGTGAAAAACAAGAGAGGGGGGGGGGTTGCCACCGTGGTTCTGTTTAAGACTTACGTGTAATTAACACACATGTTACCTTGCTCTGAAAAGGGGATACATGGTTTATTATTGTGCACAAATTTAAGTACATCAGGTATTACAATAATTATATACTTTCAAGTGTTTTGATTTTCTTTTTGTTAATTATCCAAAAATATACTGCTAAACCATCTTAAATTATTTTAATTGTACTTAGTAAATCAAATTTAAAAAATATCTCATGTTTCTCTTAATTTACATAATTTTCATCTTTGAATCAGAGCAGATTCATTAAGAAATTACAATAAAAATACGTTAAAAATAGTTAAGACGGTTTTGTTGAAATGGTTGGGTACATTCCATAAAAGAAAGAAACATAGAAATGATCCAAAAATCTTTGCTGGATGAATTAAATTGATGATCATATTCTTAAATCAGTGGTAACAAAAATACGTACCTGTCATTTTTACCTAACAGAGCACAAGGATATGAGGCTCACATAGGGGGGCTTGTAAATCCCCAGTTCTCCCGACAAACAGCTCGAAACCAAGCTAGGCTGGGAGTTTCGCCGAAAGGGAGATTTGCCTTGGTGTCTTTACTAGGAATCGGGATTCTCCACGTTTCTGCTCTTTGGCTGTTCTTGTAGTAGTTTTTCTATATTGTTTTGTGTGTTGTGTTTTGGTGTGCAATGCGGACGCCCCCACTATCATGGATGAGTGTGGATCTAGTCATGGTCCCTTCATTCACATGTGTTTTGGTGTGCAATGCGGACGCCCCCACTATCATGGATGAGTGTGGATCTAGTCATGGTCCCTTTATTCACATGGACTTGACCCACAATCACCCACAATTTGAGGATTTTTTTTTCTTCATTTTCTCACCATTTTTTATCATTGGCTCCCTCGTCAAGTTTTGAGATTTTCTTGATGTTTCAGCATTTTGAGATTTCCTGAATGTTTCGACATTTTGAGGTTTGCTGGGTATTTCATCATTTTGAGATTTCTTTGGTGTTTCTTTAAAAAACAACTTTTTGGAGGATTTATGAATATGTCTTCCATCAAATTTTTCCAGACAGCTCTTAGATTTTTGTTCCCTTTATAAAAGTTTCAAAACTCCAAATTTTGACCATGGTTGCCTTCCATTACAAACAGTGACATTTCAAATTCAGACATATGCCCAACAACTTTAGAAAAAAAACCCAACTGTCAATTCTGCAAGTTACAAGCCACCAGACTATTGCCCATAGAACACCACCTATTGGCAGGACAAAAAAAAAACCAATGGAACATGTCATGGTCAACCAAAGCTTTTCTTCATGAGGTCACTGGACTCACAAATTCCGCTGGGTCCTGCAGGTGGCGAGTTTTTCGCGTTTGGTGCAGCACCCAGGGCTAAAGTTGTGAACGCCCAAAGTATCTTTCAAAACAAGTAAATAAATAAATGAAGAAACGCCCGTCGCGAGAAACAATATGAACCTTAAATCAACTCGCACGATCCTGAAAAAACACCCAACAAACTAAAATGCAAATAAAATCCAGGTCAGAACTGGACCAACAAGACAAAACTCAAGAAACACAGTGCTAGACTTTTCTCCAACTTGTACAATTTTGTTTTCATTATTAGGGTTTCTTGCCACTGCGAGGTTTAGAAAATGGTACATGTAGACACACACAAAGTAACATACAAGCTTTTAAAAAGCCTATATAAAACAGAATCGTCAAACGCTTTCATTAACAATTTAAGTAACAACCAGGTTGCACAGTGAGTAAAAAACGGTTAAAAACGCATTGAAATTATGATAGGTCTAAGCTAAATCTGATTACCCAAAGCAAGATCTAACCCTTTAAGGGCGGTCTAAAACAAGCCATACAAATCTAACCCTCCAAAACTCAACCCCCATTCCATTCTCAGGAGGGGGGGGGGGGGGGGTTAAAAATGGCGAAACTATTCGGAGAGCACTTCAGGTTTGCTGCTTCAATCACAAGGGCTTCTCTCTCTCTCTCTCTCTCCCCCCCCATTTCAGACCAACCAGGGCGCCCCACTGCGTTTATGGCCCTGAGAGGGATTTGCTCTTACATTTTAACAGGTGCTTGAATATCCATTTTGTGGTCCTTGTGTTTAGGGCTTTTGGGAAGGAGGGGAAAAGGAGGAGGAGGAGGAGGAGGAGGTGGATGAAAACATTCCCTCCAGCTTAATTTCCCGTATGGAGTTCGTTGAACTTCAAATTGGCCATTGTAAACCTTCAGAGTTATTGAACTTGAAGCCTGGCACAAAGGCCTTAACAAGTTTTAATGCGGTATGTACAATTACCTCTAAACCTTGGTCCTTCATCGGCCAAAACCCTTAAACACTAGATTGATCTAACAGGTCAGAGAAATGGCTATTATGACGAAAAAGTGACTCTCTCTCTCTCTCTCTCTCTCTCTCTCTCTCTCTCTCTCTTTCCTTCTTAGGTCTAAATATGTGGTTCTTTCTTTGACCCCCACTCCACTATGTCTGTATAACTGTCTCTATTTTACAATAAGTGGCAACACAATATTTAGGGGATCTAAAAAAGTACAGTTACAAGATCTAAATCTATTTAGCTCATATCTAAAAGCCCTTTACCAAAACGACGACAATCTCAAGAGCAATAGTAGGAAGATACACCCCGCCCCCTAAAATAATTCTCAACATTTTATTTGACCTTCATCTTTTAGACGAGGGTGTAATGGCCTCAAAAGAGAAGGGGCAGACAACCTCTACCTGCGAGATGGCGTTCAACGGCCCCTCAAGGTGGGTCATTTCCCCTTGCTCTCCAAGGATACGAACCGCGGGACGTCCAGGCATAAATTGAATCATTGACCGGTATGTGTACGGACTCAAAGTTTTCCTCAAACACTACCACTGGATGTCCCCATACAGTCGTTATATATACTTTATAAGGGTCCTTAATGCGCGCCCTGAGGCCTAGAAATCAATATCTCTCTCTCTCTCTCTCTCTCTCTCTCTCTCTCTCTCTCTGTCTCTCTGTCTGTCTCTCTCTCTGTCTCTGTCTCTCTCTCTGTCTCTGTCTCTCTCTCTCTCTCTCTCTCTCTCTCTCTCTCTCTCTCTCTGCCCTGTATTCAAGACCATTATTTTACTTCGCGCACTAATTTTAGTGGTCCTTTAAGTCCCTAAAAAAAAAAAAACACCTCAGAAAAACTACCACAGAACAAAGGGGATATACGAAAACACGAAAATAGCACGAAGGCCCATTAAAGTTGTACACGTATTAAAATGAAATAAAACGAGAATTTGCGTCAATTTTAACACGCCAAGGATTAAGAAAAGTTGTCACTGGACTTTCTATCAGTAGAACAGCGATACAGTGTAAAAGTCGTAATGAAATGACAATGGTATTTATAGCCGTACTCCCTTCTCCACCCTCTTCACTCATTCCAGTCTTCTATCTATCCTTAATTCCCTCTTCGCAAATGTATTTGCATTGTGTATCTTCCTTGAAATCGCGAAACCATTATCAATAATACCGAGTATAGATATCGCGTATCGTTAAGCTAGTAGCATTATGAAGTTAAGTGTGAAATGATTCTTTACGGCCACAGAAAATATCTAAGTTAAAGCAAGTAGGGGCAACAAAACGGAACAACGATCCTTGCCACTAAGTGTCGAAATGGGATTATTATTCTCCTCGAAAAACAGATCTTGGCTTTTAACGGGATCATCAACTAGACTTTATCGCGGATGGGTCCCGATACTCATATCTGACCAGTTTTAGTGCTGACCCACAGAGATAGAAGTTAGAACGGAGACACTAGGACGTGTGTATTCGCTGGTCACGTTTAACCGACATTCAAGAACGGATACGGATAAGAATACGAGTATCAACCGGATATCGAATCCAATAAAATGCATTATGTATCAGACTCGGTTACATTCGTGACCTTTATGATGCGTTTTAAACTCCCATTGATATTTTAATCAAACTTCATATTATTATGCATCCGCCTGGGTCTCTTATCTACTATGATTTCACTGATAACGGCGTGGTAAGATAACCGCTTTTGTTTTTATCCCATGTACAAGTGGGTTGGTTGGCTGGTGATATTTAACAAGACCACCACATACAATATTACGGGGGTAGTTTTTTATATGAGGTTGTTGGGAAGGCAGGGAATAAAAAGTGGTGTATACAATTGACACTTGAGACTTGACTTGGGCATGGAAGAAGAGGGTGACTAAAAATAATTTTCGAGTCAGCAAGTTTAATCACAACGGAGCGTTATCAAAATTACTATGGGCTGGGAATCTAGGCGATAAAAAACGCGCCTTTTGCCCCTCACCATTGCGGGTTGCGAAATCAAGATAAGTGATGTATTCGTCTATTCGATAGCCTACAACAGTGTACATGTACTATCTGGTTTAAGTTCAAGGGAGTTGATCGGCCTAGTTTGTTGAGAAGTGTCTGGCGATGATCGAACCCCCGACCTTACGATGAGAGGATGTGTGCTCTATCATTGGACCAACTCATCCCTTTAAATTAAAATATATTTCGGAGATCTCTCTCTCTCTCTCTCTCTCTCTCTCTCTCTCTCTAATTCTGTCTGGGTTCAAAGTCTTCAAAACACCCCGAAGGAATCCTATACGGCGACCAAAATAAAAATAAAAATCAAATATTCACACAATAATAATAAAAATGTAAGGCTTATTTTTAAAACATTGAAGGCCCTAATTTTAAAACCCCCATAAGGTGTGGAAAAGCGCCGACGCCTCTGGATTCAAAGTCACGGCGACCTCGTACTGCACTAAGGCTACAGAGACAACAGACGACAAGCCGTCCCGACTTTTGGCGGTCATAGCCCCGCCGTCTCTGCCCTAAGTTCCCTACTCTCGCCACGGGACGCCGACGTTAAAACCGTGTGGGTCTTCCCGTCCCCCAGGACCCGTGACGAATTCGACAGTTCCAGTTTCAGGTGCGAATAATTTTGGTTAGGTTTTTTTCTCTCTTTTCTTCCTTAGTGTCTTTTGCGCACAGTGGTTTGAACAAAAATTCAGGTCGCAGTGAATGGAATTTTCAGGTCACGTTGTCAGGTCCTGGAGCCTAGGTCGGTGTGGAGTTTGGGGTTAAGGAGTGTCGAGCGGAGAAAGTTTTTTTCACGACCAACGTCAGCACTATACAGTACTATACGGCAGTTGTAGTTAAGTTGGTTTTGACGTCCAACATCAGCACTATACAGAACTACATGTATACAGGCTATTCAATTCTAGAAGATAGTTGTAGTTAAGTTGGTTTAACGTCCAACATCAGCACTATATATGCTGTATTGTGGACGGACCCCAAGACTGACGTCTGACAATTGCATGTGCTGCCACACACCAGACAGGGCGGGGATACCATGACTCCTGACTCCTGTCTCAGCCGGTCTATTCTGGACGGGCCCTAAGACATTGTGTGGAGTGTGGACATTAGAAGCATTGCGAAAATGATCCCATAGCAACAGCGAAGACGATAAGTAAGTTGGAGAATAATTATGCGCTGGCGTCCAATTCATCACGGCTATGACTTAGACTTACAAAGTCTATCGGCGACCAGAAAACACCGATATGCTAATGGGTGTGATTCTGTCACCCGCTCTCGTCGAGCGCATCGCAAAGTGTGTAGTATATGTACGGTGTCAATATGTGCCAATGTGCTCTGGGTTACCCCATGACTAAGGAGAGTATGAACAAGGAGGGCGTATATTTAGATACCCGTTTAAGGCATCAGAAAACATGGCTAGTCGAGTATATATACCTATTTCACCTTTG
>RQTK01000962.1:151933-156933 GCA_003991915.1 Elysia chlorotica
GAAGAAGAAGAAGAAGAAGAAGAAGAAGAAAAAGAAGAAGCAAGAAAAGAAGAAGAAAAAGAAAAAGATGAAAGAAAGAAACAGAACAAGAAATAGACAAACAAAAACAAGAACAAGAAAAAGAAATAGACAAACAAAAACGAACAAGAAAAAGAAATAGACAAACAAAAACAAGAACAAGAAAAAGAAATAAACAAACAAAAACAAGAACAAGAAAAAGACTAAGCCGGTGACGAAGAAGATAATAACGAAAAAGAATGACGGGGTGATAGAAAGTAGAAGAAACTCACTCCTTTTAACCATGCTCTTCTAATTCTCTATTATCCACCGACACATCTACTTACACACACTCCCATATTTCTCTGTGACGGATTGACGTGGGTCCAGCTAAATAATTGCTTTGTCCCCATGTTGTCTCCCCTGTAAACCAGAAATATTGACCCCCCATGTACTATTAAAAAGGCAGGTTAAGCGAAACTAGACTGGGCTGGGTTTATAATAGAACATACGAACACGAAAGCACGATTCTATTTCTTCGGTGTCAATCTAGGGTTTGTAAATAAACCGTAGACCTAGTTTTTTTGCAGCCTTTCGCCTTATTTTACATATAATTATCACATTTGTACGCAAGTAGACTTCGAGATTTGGATTTGAATGTTGGAGCGTTTATTCGAAAAGTGATTATTTCGAGAGTAGAAAGAGACATTTAATCCGTGCAAGGCATTTAAGATAAGGAAGGAGGATAAGGGAGGAGAGAGAAAGAGAGAGAGAGAGAGAGAGAGAGAGAGAGAGAGAGAGAGAGAGGCAGACAGACACACATAGAGAGACACATAGAGAGAGATATAGGGACAGGGAAACATACAGAGATGGAGAGAGGCTTTGGGGGGCAAAAAAAAAAGGGGGGGGGGGTGCTGTAGAATAGATAGAATTTTTAGAACTGGAGCCACTATAATTATATTATTAAATCGGTTTATCATGTATTGTCAAAGAACTTCCTTTTTTCTTTTTCGCTGTAGGCTTATGTAGCTCTACGTCAGAGCTCTAATCTTCGAACCTACACACTACATACTACACACAACACACAAGGACACACCGACACACGCATACATTGCACTGATCAAACTTTGTACACGTAGATCAGTGACGACAGAGAGGGTGTTCAATAGTGAGAGGCTTAACGGGAGAAATTCAGAGTATAAGGGTTAGGATAATTAATGAGTTTTCTTCCTTCTTTAAACCTTAATAACAAATCAGTCTGAATAATTACTCAACCGCCTTAGTTACAATAAAGAGATAGAGATAGCACGCGTCACGCTAGCTCCCCCGTATCAATAACACTGTGGGCTCTTTTTGCAAGAAGAAGAAGAAGAAGAAGAAGAAGAAGAAGAAGAAGAAGAGGAGGAGGAAGAAGAAGAAGACAATCGATTTAGCGAGAGTCTCATCTTCTTCTTCTTCTTCTACTTCTTCCTCTTTTTCTTCAGTTTCTCTTCCTGAGTCACTATTGGCAATATACAATTTTACTGTTATACTGTTAGCTAAATGTGTATACTTTTTTTTCTCTTCTTGTGTCACTATTGGCAATTTTTTACTGCTATACTGTTAGTTAAATGTGTATACTTCTTTTTCTCTTCTTGTGTCACAATTGACAATTTTTTACTGCTACACTTTTAGCTAAAATTAATGTATGCCGACACGGCTTACAGAAGAGCAGTAACAATTTGTAATCCGTTAGCTAAATGTGTATAGTATACTCTTTTCCTCTTCTTGTGTCACTATTGACATTAATTTAGTGTTATACTGTTAGCTAAAAGTGTATACCCTTTCTCTCTTCTTGTGTCACCATTGACAATAATTTACTGTTAATCGTAGTGTTATACTGTTAGATAACTCTGTATGTGTATACTCTTTTTCTATTCTTGTGTCACAATTGACAATTTTTTACTGCTGTACTGTTAGCTAAATCTGTATACTTTTTATCTCTTCTTGTGTCACTGTTGACAATAATTAACTGCTATAGCCTACTGTTAGCTAAAATGTGTATACTCTTCTTCTCTTTTTTTTTGCAACTATTGACAATTTTTTTTACTGCTGTACTGTTAGCTAATTTAACGTGTACCGACACGGCTTACGGAACAGCATTAGCCTAACGATAAATTTTATAATCGCCTGACTAGAATATAGCAGTGATGACTTACAATCGCGGCAGTCGGGGAGTGTGGTACCGGCCAACGGACAATGACCGTTGTCGAGGTCAGAGAGGCGACGTGGAAGACCTGGAGTTGACCGGAACACGACCCCTGCCTACTGGTCATGCTAGCGCCCGGTGGAGAGAGAGAGAGAGAGAGAGAGAGAGAGAGAGAGAGAGAGAGAGAGAGAGAGAGAGAGGTAATAAATAGAATAAAATTGATAATTATTATAGATTAAAATATAGTATACCGTTTTTGTTTTATTTTGATAGAATGATATAATTGTAGAAAGATATTGTGTTTGCGTGTGTGTGTCAGAGAGAGAGAGAGAATTTAGTGTCCTGAATAGAATAACATTAATATAGATTAAAATTTACTATAAAATATTTGGGTAGTTTGTTTTGATAGAAATTATATAAAGATAGACATATAGATAGAGAGAGAGGGAGAGAGAGATAGGGTGAGAGAGAAGGAGAGGAAGAGATTTTAGTGCATTTATCATGAAAAGAGTAATAAGAAAAAGATAGAAACAATTTATATTTATATTTTTGGAAAGGTAGATTCATACATACAAGGATATGAACATATATTTTATAATCATGAGTAGAATGGAATTAACGTAGAAAAAGGTTAATTTACTCAAATTGCTAAATTGTTGGTTATAACAGAAAGAAATATAGAATGATAGATAGATAGATAGATAACAAAGAGAGGAAGAGACATGGAGAAAATGACACATTCATAATACATTGCATAATCCAATATAAATACGAGTCGTACACAGGGATGTAACAAGATACACAGGAAATGTACCCCATACCCCATAACTCTTTCCTACACAGGTTCAGAGATAGTCTAAGCTCTTTGAGCACGCTAGCCTCACAAATTTTCATACAGGTGTCAACTCCTTTCCTCGTCTCTGTCTCTGTCTCTGTTTTCTCTGTCTGCTCTCTGTCTGTCTGTCTGTCTGTCTGTCTGTCTTCTCTCTCTCTCTCTCTCTCTGTCTCTCTCTCTTCTCTCTGCTCTCTCTCTCTCTCTTTGTCTGATTGTTTCTCTCTCTGTTTGCTCTCTGTCCAATAAATCTACGGAGGTAATTGCTCTCTCTCTCTCTCTCTCTCTCTCTCTCTCTCTCTCTCTCTCTCTCTCTCTGTCTGTCTACCTTTCTCTGTACGTCTATTTCTAGCTCTCTATCCCTCTCTTACTTCTTCTCATTACTTTTCCCCCTACCTAAACACCTCCCCCTTCCTCTACACCAGTCCTCTGTGAGAAGGAGAAGGGAAGAATTTTTTTTTTTTTTTTTGGGGGGGGGGGGGGTGTTAAACGGATCTCTCTACATACCTAAGGTAGTAAGTACAACGTCGTAGTAGCTTAGGACGCATCGTAACAGTAGTAAATGCGAATAAGAAGTCTTACTTACACACGCGTTGTAACAATAATGCACGCGAATTTACGACAAGTCGTAACTATCACAATGTTCCACTCACGACCCGTTATACAATTATGTCTGTGTACTGGTCATTATAATTATTATAATTATGATAAGTATAATAATTACATGTATACATAAATTCTAACCAACGTCAGGTTATGTCACTTTTGACCGCTTAATTATAAACATCAAAATCACTATCATCATCGCCATCACTAATTTCATAACAACAGTTATTGAAATTAGCAACAACAAAATAGTGATTTCAACGAAAGGTATGCACGGAATGTAGATATACGACAGGAATTTAGTTGTATAATGCCCTATCTTATTTCTCTAATACAGACTATTAAGAGAGTTTTAAAAAGTAGATAGGGCAGTATGCATTATGCGCCTGAGGTTGTGACGTAACGTGGGTTAAACTTAGCATAAAAATTATCAAGCAAGTGGAGTGAGTACTGAGTAGTGCTAAATGGTGCGGTTAATTTTAGGTTTAAAAGAGAACGCCGGGTGCGCAAACGGATTTTTGTTTAGATCTAGATCTAGATCTGTTACAAATCGACACCATATTATTACCATTTTTGGCATGTTGAACATATTTCATGACTTCCACAGCCAACAAAATGGGATAACTTTTATTCCGAAATCTAATAGTTATTCTTATTGAGGGTCTCTTTGTAGCTGTCATACCCACAGATAGAAAAAAAATTAGGAGCAGATTAAAAACAATTCTGTTCTGGATTATCCCGAACAGTAACATAATGAATTTATTTTTGTAAAAATATAGTCTTTCTTTTGTCAATATAAAAAAGTCTATGAAAAGTCATCCAAAAACATACATGTTCAAGACAAAAACAATCGCTCCCCTGTCCGTGAAAACAAGATTAAAACGCCTTCAAGATTGAAATTTTCCCCAAGCCATACTAAAATGTTCCACGCGCATGAGAAAAATTCTTATACTATTCCTGTTCTATCAAATTGCAATATATCTAGTGAAGTTTCCAGAAACTCGCCGCCATATTGCACTAAACTCTGGGGGCGCGGTGGCCCAGGGGTAGAACATCGGCTTCCGACGCAAAAGGTTCCCGCCCGTTCTTGGCACTATTGCAACTCCGTCTTGGGGCCCGTCCACGATATAGCCTATGACCGGCTGAGACAGGAGTCATGGTATCCCCGCCCTGTCTCGTGTGTGGCAGCACATAAAATTGTCAGACGTCCGTCTTGGGGCCCGTCCACAATATAGTCTATATAGTGCTGCTGTTGGACGTTAAACCAACCCAACCAACCATCGACACCCATGAGGAAAATTCTTATACAATTCCTGTTCCATCAAATTGCAATACATCTACTGAAGTTTCCAGAAACTCGCCGCCATATTGCACTAA
>RQTK01000963.1:0-25000 GCA_003991915.1 Elysia chlorotica
CAATACATCTTTTGCCTGAAAGCCGTTCAGGCTTTTTTCCGAGCCTGAAGCTCTTAGTACTGCACTAAAATTTTGCTACTAGTATAATGCATTAACTGTCTTAGGACATCATGGGCACAATATAGCCGTTACCGTGCGGACATGCCGTAAAACAAACTCACTCATTCAATCAGGATTCCAGCAAAATGGGCGGGATCGGGTGTCTCCCACATTGAGCAGAGATTTTTCTAAAATTCCCTAAATGATTAATATCCCCTAAGTCCATCGAATGTTTTGTAGAAGAACACTGTGCAATGTTGAGTTGTTCAATGTTCACTGCTACATTTTGTTTCCTCCTAAATCTACACGATTTATGTCAGTATTCCCAAGATCTATTATAATTATTATTCCCAAGATCTATAATGATTATTATTTCCAAGATCTATAATGATTATTATTATTGCCACTAGTTATCAGCAAACCTGTATTTTTATCATGATTGAAAACATGGAGGCCTTAACTGCGGCAGTAAAAAAAATACAAGAATTGTATGACAAAGCATGTGACAACTATTCAAACAGGGTGTACATAAAAAACAACAACAACAAAAATGAAGGAAGTTTTTACATCCATTTCAACGTTAAGTTTGCTATTACCATCCCCCCCCACCATCACAACCTAGAAAAGAAAACCTGACTTAACTGATTCAAGACTGATGCAAAACGTGCAGCATCAGTCTTGCATCATCTGGCGTAACTGATACAGGCAGCAACAAAACCATAATAGGATCCACTGGGTTAGGCAGGCTTTACATCATCTCTGAGTTGACTGCTGATTTTTTCGATGGTAAAGCCACAGAAATGTATAAATTTACATCTAATCAACCTTCAACGCGTACTTGTTTTCTCTATATTTTCATAGTACTTGATAAGAGTCAAAAGATAATTTGCCCATAATTTTGACCAAAATATGAAAAGGCACTTTAAAAACCTCTGGATAATGTTGAAGATTGCAATGAACTCACTTTTTTCTCTTGCAACAGCAAAGCATCTATTGTTTTGAATGCTAAGAATCAAATCTGATCTTTCTCAACTTTCACTGTTATTCTGGAGGGAAATAAATTTCAGCTGTAGCGTTAATGAATGCATCATACTCATTTATAATCTACACCCATATATATATACATCGATACTTTAAAACATTATATTAAGTAGAGCGAAAAAAGTAAATAGCAATGCAACGATTTAAATAATTAATTCCTGTTCAATTTTGAACAATCAAAGCATAATTTGTTAACATCGTTTTTTTTTTGTCTTCAGTTCTTAAATATTTCTAATTAGTATAGAAACATTCTAGATCTTCATAGCAAAGACAATTTATTAAGATCTGAGAGTTGGGCTTATTTTCGAACTGTTCACAATAGTCAGTGACATCCAGTGTCAAACATGTAGGCTATACAGATTTTTTCAAAAAGTGGTGTTTTTAGAATTGACCTTTTTCGAACTAGATCTAGATTAGTTGTTTGTCCTAGTACTTTCATCTCCGCGCTTAGAAATAAATCCTTTACATCGTAATCAGTCCATTAATCACTGTGTTACAAAGTGCAAAAACCAATTCATTTATAAACATAAAAGATGCTTCAAAGATTACATAGATCTAGATCTAGAGCCGAACACTGCACTTAAGCAGATATTTGATACAAACAAGATTTAGCACCAATCATGGATTTTGAAGTATTAATTGATATGATTTTTTTAAATATTTATAAAAACAGTAATATACATCCCAATTATCTAAATTCACGTGCAGTTCTTTTCATTCATCACAATATCCAATAAAATATTAAAATTATTTGGTCAGTCCGTCGAAGAAAGCAATTTAACTCTCTCCTAATTTTTTTCTAGATCTATTCTAAAAATGAAATACAATGATTTTGATGCACTGCGTTTCTGTTCTTCATTTTGAATCTCAGTAATATGATATAGTAATTAATCTAGATCTAGAGCTACATCTGATATGTTACTGTAAGCAGAATTTCGACAAGAACGCTAGATAGATTTTTAGAATCTAATTATTGAGAGTAGATCTAGATCTAGATTCTAGATCTCTACTAGAGCGCATTTATTATATTATAGATCCTAATCTAGATTTATTGCTGTAATTACAAATCGCGTCCTGAGCCTTGAAAAAATCTAGAGTGCGCATAGGCACTGAGTATGCCTACAGAGCCAAGCAGCTGATCCGTCGTTTGTAAGGAAATCTGGAGATTAGAATTGTCTTTCAGGATGGGTGTTGACAATTTTTATCTAAGTGATTACTTCCCTTCCGATTGTTATTATTAGTAAGGAAGTGGCTATTCCTCCGACAGTCTACGGTTGGTGATCCAACTATTGGTTGTGACAGCTATCTCACATGGAACCATTATTATGATGTGTTTAAATCTGGAGGTGGCATCAAATATTATTATTGTTATTATTATTATTATTACTATTATTATCACTATTGACCAAATATTTTTATTATTATTATTATTATTATTAGGCCTATTATCACTATTGTTCCAGCTCCGACCTCCCCCCCCCCCCCTTTTTTTTTTCCTCTCTTCCTATCTCTTGTCTTCTCTCGCTCAATCACGCTCTATTATTTCTAAAATTTTCTCTCGCTTTCTCTCTACTCTTTTGGTCTCTCTCTCTTTCTTTATTCTCTCTCCCCCCCCTCCCCCTCTCTCTCTACCACAAGCGTGAAGTCGACTATAGATGATCTACTGGGCCTATAATAGATCTACTCTCCTTTATTTAGATATACGGATGGTGAAGCTAGTAAGGCACATTAGAGAAAGAGCGAGACAAGCAAGGGGTAGGACGAAGACGCTTAGGTCTATCTACTCAGAATCTATTATATTCACTACAAAATGTGTACATGTACTTGTCAGAAATGAAAAAAAAAATTAATTTATATACAGATTGTGAGAAACGCTACGTTCATGGAGAGCATTCTTTAAAACCAACACCTGTACAAAGCTTCAAAATGACTTGTGCATATAATGGTTTCGTCTGTTTTGTTCGCTACACTTGTGACTAGTACTAGTAGTAGCACTACAATGTGTATTTTCATACATTCTATTCTAGTCCAGCGTTATGCTATGTTGGTGTATGTATTTTGTTTCAGTTCACACGAGTCAGAGTACAGGTGTGAAACATATACTTGCCAGTGACTAGATTATAATTATGAAAATACTGTACGGGTGTGATGCACCCACTTGTCATAACTATAATGGTGTACGGGTGTGATACGCCCACTTGCGAGTAACTATAATGGTGTACGGGTGTGATACGCCCACTTGCGAGTAACTATAATGGTGTACGAGTGTGATGCACCCACTTGCGAGTAACTATAATGGTGTACGAGTGTGATGCACCCACTTGCGAGTAACTATAATGGTGTACGGGTGTGATGCCACAACAGTTACTTGCGAGTAACTATAAAGGTGTAGGGTGTGATGCACCCACTTGTTATAACTATAATGGTGTAAGGGTGTGATACACCAACTTGCGAGTAACTATAATGGTGTACGGTGTGATGCACCAACTATAATGTGTGATACACCCACTTGCCAGTAACTATAATAGTATAAAGGTGAAGGATGTGATGCACTCACTTGCGAGTAACTATAATGGTGTACGGATATGATACACCAACTTGCGAGTAACTATAAGATAACTATAATGGTGTACGGATGTGATGCACCAACTTGCGAGTAACTATAATAGTATAAAGGTGAAGGATGTGATGCACCAACTTGCGAGTAACTATAATGTGTGATACACCAACTTGCCAGTTACTATAATGGTGTACGGATGTGATGCACCAACTTGCGAGTAACTATAATAGTATAATGGTGTAGGGTGTGATGCACCAACTTGCCAGTAACTATAATGGTGTACGGGTGTGATGTACCAACTTGCGAGTAACTATAATGTGTGATGCACCCACTTGCCAGTAACTATAATGGTGTACGGGTGTGATACACCCACTTGCCAGTAACTATAATGGTGTACGGGTGTGATGCACCCACTTGCCAGTAACTATAATGGTGTACGGGTGTGATACACCCACTTGCCAGTAACTATAATGTGTGATGCACCCAATTGCCGTTAACTATACATGTACTGGTGTACGGGTGTGATACGTCCACGTGCCAGGAAAGGGTTAAAAAATTCACACTCCACTACCAATAATATCAAATTTGGACCCTTGAATTAGACCATACGAGGCTATCTGAAGGTATCCTCGAGATCACACCATAAATGTTGAGGATTACTTAAAGTTATAGCCAACTCTGAACAATATAATTATAATGTCACACACAAACAAAAAGTGTGCACAATTTCTTGCCTCTAGAAAACACATGTATTGAGCTGACTTTGATTCTAAGATAATGGATAGGAAACTCTTATTTGAGACAGTATAAAATTTACACTCTCATCTAAAATACTTTTATAATAGTATTAATACCTAGTAGGAACATTAAAGTATCTTGACTTAAGTTATGTGCCTTGTGACTGTAATACGAATATTGAAAGGAGAAAAAGATATAAAAGTGAAATTTTGTTTGAGAAGCATACAGTATACAGCATGAACTGTGATTTGAAATACTTGCAGAGCGCTGAATGCAATGGATGATCAGTACATTGTATTACCTTATGTTTTTATAAAAGCCTCCTGTACTTTTTTTTTGGTGTAACACAAAGCCCAATTAATTTTCTTCTTTCTTTAAAAGAAAATCAACAACTTGCATTTTTTTATGTTCATGATGCCGTCAATTTGAACAAGTGAATCCGAGATAAATAAATATCTTACATAAAATGATTCCATAGCAACATCAATAAAGAAAATAAAAGGTTTGTGGACATTATTCATATTTTATTGTGCATTCAACATAATAAACCATAAATTACACATTTACAGTCTCTGAGAAAGGTTTGGAATAAAACTATCAATCAATGCAACCATTTTGTTGTTCTATGACGCTTGGTCATAAAAAATAACTTAACATTGCATTGACAAAAATATGTACATTCTACAATCAGCACACAATCATATACATGTATAAAAATAAATTAAGAATGCATTAAAAATTCTACATATATCAGCTTCATATTATCTGGGCTGTTTAGGCTTGGCCAGTATGTTAAGAAATTTGCCTCTTGTCATTTCCCTGGCTGTGGAGGAAAAGAAAAAAAATAGTAAAAAATAAATGTTTTCAAAACAGAAATATAAATTATTCATATTACGCTGCATTATTACATGCATTTGATTGTCTTAAAAAAACAAACAAACAAGCAACCCACGCTTTAACATAGCATACACAATGTAGTTATTTGATAATAGGTTAGATGTCTTCGTTGAAACGAACTGTTACAGTATCATAGTAAAACTTATGGGATGAAATGTACTAAATATATTGTATTAGCACTAACTTTGTAAATAAAAATACACCAAAGGTAGAATTTCATCGAACTAATTGCTTTACGAAGCAAGCATTCCCATATAAAAAAAACTCTCAAAGTTGTAGTTCTAAGACATTGTGTAATGGATATGAAACAGAGAGATTTTGTGAATACTGTACAGCAACTTTTAATTTAGATAAAAATATGCTCAACCTATAATTATGAAATTTTCACAGAATCTTACTAAATACCAGGTTTACCTGGTCCTTTTTTATTGATTTATTTTTTCATAAATTTATCACAATTAAAAATAAAAATAGTTCGCTTTCGGATTTCCCGATCATCTTGTATAATATTAGATCTAGGCTTGGTTAGATCTATTCGTTGTTCATTCGTTGTCATTGCGACCAGTTCCACCGCACTACCACTAGCCTAGATTTAGATCAACCGCTTGACATGAGCAAACACCAGCTCCTAGGCTGGAAGTAGAATGGGAATATTGTTATAGGTTGGGTCAGAGTCGAGTCGGATAAAAAAAAAAAGATGATCTAAATGTTTAAATATTTGGAAAATAAAACTTGTGACTTTCAAAATATTAGAAGAGCAGTAAGACAAGAATGTTTCCCATCACGAGATCTGCCTGTCCTACGTAAGTCAGATGATATATCAGGACTTATAGTTGGTGGAAAGACAATCAATTTCATAGATATATACAGATGACACTGTGCTGATATCAGAAAACAACAAAGATTTCGAAACAGTACCGGATATTGCCAAACACAAGGGTAAAAAAAATGTCTAGATTTAAACAAAAGTTATGATAATTAGTAATAAGTCAACAGCAGATTGCAACTTCTTTGTTGACGGTATCAACTATAAACTCTAATAACACAGGATGGCAGAAGTTATAACAAGAAAGTCACAGGCAAAAACGCTATTCCTAAGAATGAAAACTGGTTGTAAAAAAAATATGAGTATCTTGACTTAAGTTATGTGCCTTGTGACTGTAATACGAATATTGAAAGGAGAAAAAGATATAAAAGTGAAATTTTGTTTGAGAAGCATACAGTATACAGCATGAACTGTAATTTGAAATACTTGCAGAGCGCTGAATGCAACGGATGATCAGTACAAAGCCCAATTTAATTTTTTTCTTTCTTTAAAAGAAAATCAACAACTTGCATTTTGAGAAAAAAAAAGAAGCCAAATTATGAATTTTTTTTATGTTCATGATGCCGTCAATTTGAACAAGTGAATCCGAGATATAAATATCTTACATAAAATGATGCCATTAAAAGAATATATAGCAACATCAATAAAGAAAAAAAGAAAATAAAAAAAGCTTTATGAACGTTATTCATATTTTATTGTGCATTCAACATAATAAACTATAAATGTATTACACATTTACAGTCTCTGAGAAAGGTTTGGAATAAAACTATCAATCAATGCAACCATTTTGTTGTTCTATGATGCTTGGTCATAAAAAATAACTTGACATTGCATTGAAAAAAATATGTACATTCTACAATCAGCACACAATCATATACATGTATAAAAATAAATTAAGAATGCATTAAAAATTCTACATATATCAGCTTCATATTATCTGGGCTGTTTAGGCTTGGCCAGTATGTTAAGAAATTTGCCTCTTGTCATTTCCCTGGCTGTGGAGGAAAAGAAAAAAAATAGTAAAAAATAAATGTTTTCAAAACAGAAATATAAATTATTCATATTACGCTGCATTATTACATGCATTTGATTGTCTGAAAAAAACAACAACAAAACAAACAAGCAACCCAAGCTTTAACATAGCATACACAATGTAGTTATTTGATAATAGGTTAGATGTCTTCGTTGAAAATGGAGTCATAGTAACTGTTACACTATCATAGTAAAACTTATGGGATGAAATGTACTAAATATATTGTATTAGCACTAACTTTGTAAATAAAAATACACCAAAGGTAGAATTTCATCAAACTAATTGCTTTACGAAGCAAGCATTCCCATATAAAAAAAACTCTCAAAGTTGTAGTTCTAAGACATTGTGTAATGGATATGAAACAGAGAGATTTTGGGAATATTGTACTGCAACTTTTAATTTAGATAAAAAAAAAAAAAAAAAATATATATGCATATTACTTCAGTTTGTCATTGCTACCAGTACCACCGCACTACTAATAGCCTAGATTTAGATCTACCGCTTGACATGAGCAAACGCCAGCTCCTAGGCTAAAAGTAGAAAGGGAATTTTGTGATAGGTCGGGCAAAAGTCGGGTAAAAAAAAAAAGATCTAAATGCTTAAAAATTTCATGATGTGTTGGAAAAACTACAGGAAATTTCAGTAAGGGGAAACAACTTAAAACCTTGCCTGTAACAAAACCTCAGACATAATAAAGTTTTGGAGCTAGCCCATTGATTTCGCTATATCCGAGATCCCCTTTCCTGGAAACAAGAAGTGCCAATTTGGAAAATAAAACTTGTGTGACTTTCAAAACATTAGAAGAGCAGTAAGACAAGAATGTTTCCCATCATGAGATCTGCCTGTCCTACGTAAGTCAGATGATATATCAGGACTTATAGTTGGTGGAAAGACAAATCAATTTCATAGATATATACAGATAACACTGTGCTGATATCAGAAAACAACAAAGATTTCGAAACAGTACCGGATATTGCCAAACACAAGGGTAAAAAAAAAGGTCTAGATTTAAACAAAAGTGATGATAATTAGTAATAAGTCAACAGCAGATTGCAACTTCTTTGTTGACGGTATCAACTATAAACTCTAATAACACAGGATGGCAGAAGTTATAACAAGAAAGTCACAGGCAAAAACGGTATTCCTAAGAATGAAAACTGGTTGTAAAAAAAAATATGTCAATGGCCAGAAGACAAAGAGCCCTTTAGAGTCATGTAGAACCTGCGCTAATGTACGGATGTGAGTTGTGGACATTAAAAAAATATGACTAAACAACCAACACAGGAGAAAACAGAAGCAGAGGAGATGTGGACAGCAAAAAGACCAACACTCAAGTATTAAAAGCAGGAAAAACAAGCTCATTGCTGATAAGTATAAGAAAGATACAGACATCCTTCATTGATCAAATATTGAGAAGGGAAGTTTTAAAACATCGCACATCTACATGGGGTAAAAGAAGGCAGCGAGAACAAATGATAGATAAGTTTGCTGCATGGATGGATATAGAAAAGATGTCTGGTAATTTTGGAAACCAAGGATTGAGGAGTTTGGATGACATGATTGCCAATATCATGAAGCAAGGCACCTGATGATAATGATAAAAAGTCAATAGTACTTAGCTATGTTTTACAAACCTTCTTCTAAGCCAAGTTGGTAGGCGAGGTTCTGAAGGCCTCTCACTTTCTCCATCAGTTGTGACAATGTTAGACTTCCAAACTCTGGAAAAATATATTGAGTAAAAAAAAACAACTATTGACTAATTTATCAAAGTAACAGTCTTTATTGTGTAATAATAATAATAATAATAAATTACATTTATTTAGCGCTTTCCATTTTCAGAATATTTTTTTAAAAATCTTAAAGCGCTTTACATCATATCAATCTGTAAAAAAGTGTGCAATTAAAAATTAAATATTAAAAGTTAAATCTTAACCGAACAATATACGTAAGAAGAGATGTAGAAGTAAATAGCATGCAGCACATACTCATTATATATATCACTTCTGCATAGATATACGCAGACAAATGCCGCTTGATGATCAAGCTCGACCCTTCTACTGGAAAACCACAAAAAGAGTGCCTTTTGATATTAAAGAGTTCCTGTTTATAATATCGAGCATCACTTTTCCGCTTTCACTGATTTTCAATCTTCTCTTTTCATGTATTTCGAATTATTGTTGGAACAAACATTTTTTTTAAGCATTTCGACTTTCGTGAAAGGCTCGGGACGGAAGAGTTGATCAGTCTGCTACATGTATACGCCGGCATTCCATAGTTCTAAATCATCTAGGGAGATTTCTGTCTATTGTTTTTTTAACCACATCATTCCACTTGCCTTGCAGAAGATTAATGTCATCTTTTTCAAGATCTGCAAGCCACTTTGGGGTGCCACTTGATTTACCCTTGGCCTAAAATAAAGAGAAAAGGGAATAATATTAATATGGCCACAAACTACATACTGCTTATATCAGGCATAAAATTTAAAATCCTAATTTACATAATTTGAAGACAGTTAGACTCCTATAACCATAAGCAGCACCTTCCAATGACGCATAAAATCTAGAGCAATACATGGTTATTTTAACTTTGTACACTTATTGCAATCATTCCCAGTTAAACAACAACAACAAAATTTCCATTCACTTGAATGTTAAAAAAATAGTGGAAAAACGAATTCAATTTTGAGTGAAATGAAAATCTAGGCAGCAAAAATTATTTAGTAAAATAAGGGAAAGACTTTAGTTTCTCGAAACACCATAATGTATATTATGCCCATACTTTTTTGTCTGTTCAAGCGAGCACAATACAAGCTCGATACTGGGAGAAGAAAAGAGAGGCGAAGAAAAGTGCCAGGATAGACAAAATAAATTGTATAGAGCAGCTGACAACAGTTCTCTTAGTACAAAACTAATTTGACAATGACATACATGTATTTTTTTCAAACCAGTGAAATAATGAAATATAAAGTTTGGTTTTAAAAAGAGAAATTAAAACTCTAAGAGTTTAATCAAATAAAATCTTTGTAAATCGTAGATAATTTTGAATTGTAGAAAACAATACATTTTGTTTCATTTATATATATTTGAAAAACCTCATTGAAATACATAAAAAAAAAAATTTTCACATTCATTAAAAATGTATGTTTATGACACGAGTTTTAACCCTGGCTCTGCGGGGCGCTGACTTTAAGGGTATAGCGCTCCCAACATAGCGCTGATGCGCGCAGACATTAAGGGGTAGCTCTCCGACCCCAGCTCAGCAGAGCACCCACTATTGAGTGGGCAACTTAAGGACGACATTGAGACGTCATCTTGTCACAGTAAACCTTATCTTATTCACTCAGGACTCAAAATTCCTAAAATACTAAAAATATCAAGGTCTTGTCTGCTCCCATCAGTCTTATGACCAGGCTTTGAAGTATGGTGAAGCAAACAGGCAGACCACGAGGTGTGAAATCTGGCTGAGCTAAGGATATCTTACCATTTACGGACAAAGATAGGAGCCATGTTTTCCTTGGTTCCAAAAAGCTAACAACACCATTATTATATTAAAAAAGATTCATTGTTCACCAGGTATAAACCACTAAATGGTTACGGCCTAGCAAGAATAGAGAAGGTACCGTTTTTTTCGGGCTCAGGCACAAACTGAGCCAAGGAACAAGGGTTATTCACTTGGTTGGTGTATAAAAACTATTGAACATATGTTAAAATGAAAATTAAGAAGCTTAGTTCGTCCTGTGTTGATTGGTGTATAATACATGCTGCTTCATAAAATAAATAGTAGAATCTTCTGCTCCACTGGCCAGATTGAGGCCTAACCGATCACCTTCAGCCTCTTCACTGTCAGCGATGTTCAAAAAAATTATCATAGTGCCGAGAATGTTGACTGACGTTTTGAAGGCTTGCTTATCGCCGTGATTTTAAACATTAAGTTTGATTATTGACTTGTAATTCATAGATGTCAAGCATCAATTTGGTTGATATCCATTGCGCTGTGGTATCGACATTTCAAAATAAAACAATTAAACATGCTGAATATTTTCTCAACTCTGTGCTGACGTCGCCGGTGTCAATTAGAACTTGTGCTTGGTAGCATTACAAACTAGAGTTTAGAACTGCCCTTTCCAATAATGTGTGTTCTATTAATATCGACCAATTCACAGACGAGGAATGTGAAATTTAAGATAGAGCTATCCGCCAAGCTCAAAAAGTAAATTCTAGTGTTCGTTGACGTAGCAGACCCACTTGTGCTACCTACTAGTCTAAACTTTTAGAGCACCACAATTACATACCTTTTGCTCTAATCTAGTGTTCGTTGACGTAGCAGACCTAATGAGGTTCAAATTTGTTCTAACGGCTAGAGGCGGGCGCTTGTGCTACCTACTAGTCTAAACTTTTAGAGCTCCACAATTACATACCTTTTGCTCTACTTCAAATTCTGTAACACCAGGAACTGAGAAAGAAGAGAAAAAAAATGTGAATAAATTATTTAGAATATTCAATCACTCAAACATTATATATTTAAAGACCTCTGCAGCCTGTGTCTCTTGATCTTGTGTCACGCACAGCTGTAAAAATTCTTTCTCCTAATAAAGAGATACTTTTGTGGTATTCATAAATGAAGATCATTATAGGTATGGTCCTTCCGATAATGTACTCCTACTTTTGAAAAACTGTAACGATGGAACTCTAAAGTTAAATGATTTTAATCTTTTATAAATTTAGGCTAACAAATATGAATAAATAAATTTTGTTTTTTAACCAAACCAAAAACTCAAATACAAGAGCATGATTTATGAACAGTCTTTTTTTCTTGTATTGAGAAACAAGAGCTGGAGGTGTCTGGAATGTCTCACTTTTCTCTGGCCACAACTCTGGAGATGCTCTGTCAAGGTTTTCAAAGCTCATCAATTTGTCATCTGTTGAAGGTAAAAAATGAACATGACGATAAAATCCACCTGCGTTGTTATGAAAACTATACAGTTGGATCTCTTTGATCTTTACAGTGTATTTTTTAAATATGATCAAGTTTTTTTTTCAATGCCTTCAAGTTTTCTTTTTTGTTGCTGTTTACTGCAACAAACTACCTAACTTTTAGTTTACCTATCTGGCTGCCTACCAAACACCCATTAACAAAGCCTGCCATGTCGAGTGAGGGACGACCTGTGTTTAAAATGGTCAATAAAGCGATGCGTTCTCATCCATCCATTCCAATCATGATTGTGCCAGTAAACGTGACTTGGCCATTCCAAAAGCAACCCAATTTGTTAAATCCCACCAACTATTCCTCTTGGTTGCTCAAATTATGTGTCAACCACTAAAAAGTAATTTGTTAGCAGACTCTGAATGGGTGCACGCCCTTTTTCTCTCTTGTTCTTTCCCTTCTCTCTCTTTCTTTATCTTTATCACTCTCGCCCACTCTATCCGTCTCTCTCTTTTCCCTATAGATACCCCTTCTCAATCTCACTATTCTTTCTTTTTCCCTTTCTTTCCTATCTCTGAACTCAAACTCAAAGAGTTTGACATGCAGGTGTGAACATCTCGCTGCCCTAGACTGAGAATCACGATTATTGCACAGACCAGAAAGTAGGAGTTGACCATTCACACAAAGTGCCTTCAAGTTCATTGTTGCGTGTAACTTTTTAAAGCCGTCCGTTTTCTCTCTTTATCGCTACCCCTCTTGCCTCCTTTTCTCTTTTTTTTTCTTCCGCGACCTCCCTTTCCTCTCTCTCTCCATCTACCCCCCCCCCTACCCTTTACCTTCACAGTTGCGGTAGTCTATAAAGAGTACACAACCTCCAATAGGATGGTCGCAGACTCAAGTTTTTTTTAACTTCCCAAATCAAAGTCTTTTCCCTTAAGCAGAGCCTTGGCTGTAAAACTTTATAAAAAAAAAAAAGCGCTAGAAGCTATGCACACATCAGTCTGTGCTAGGGTGGAAGAACCATCTGGTGTTAAATTTCTTACGCCATGATTTTGTCACTCGGAACTCCCAGCACCTATAAGTCTAGCGGCTGGAAAATCATAGATATGACTTGGAGATGTGAATTGTACAGCTGTCTGCTCTAGACTGAAAATCATAGGTGTGCTCAATCATACTTTACTTACGAGAGAAGGACATCCAATCATTGAAGAGTGGGACTTGAACAAGGTGTATTTTACCACAAACAAGTGAGATAATGCAATGGGGCTACTTGGCATTTACTCAGTAACACCCCTTTCCAAATAAATGTAAGAACGCACTTTTCTTGTCTCCCGAGGGGCGGGTTCTTAATCAAAAGGCTTGGATCTTATAGGTAAAGTTTAAAATTTTAATGTCATTTAAGTTTTGTTTTGGTAACATCATAGGAGAAATATATATAGCTAAGGGTTTATTCATGATTAAATGTTTAAAATAACAACCTGTTTTTTATATCTGCCCAAGCCCACGATCAATTGTAGTGGTTCTTTGATATAAAGATAGAGTATTATTTCACCAAACAGTGGACATCAAAATTACTTCTTATCCACATCATATCTTACATAATTCAGCACACCATCTGTTAAGCTGACAGATACTATACTAAGGGACCCAGGAGTAACTGGACGGGAGGTAATAACTGGTGAGTTAATTGGTGCAGGATTGCATGATCTTTGCAATGAAAAGCAGGAAAAGATACCATCTGCTTGTTAAGATCTCCGAATTCTTGAAAATGAATGAGCTCTTATAAATCTGTTGTAACTCTTTCTACGTCTGTCTGTATGTGACGGTTATGTCTCTCTTTATCTCTCTCCCTCCCTCTCTCTTCTCTCTTCACAGTTTGACTGACTCCTGTAATCGAATCCTACCCACCCACCCCTCAAATCCCGCCCACCAAGCCATTTGATCGCCCACAGGTTAGGGACCACAAAACTCAAGGAGTGCCTATAGATCTTTCGATAATTTTAGCATTTTATCATTCACATCCCTACTTTTTCTCCTCCGATGTTTCTTTCAATTCTAGCTTCATTATTCATACTAATACACAGCCTGACTATTTACATACCTTCATAAGTGAGATGCATGATGAAAAGCTAGATCTATTTAAAAATTTTGTTGCTGTTGTTGTTGTAAGACTAAGAGGTAGAATCTAGAACTAGATAGCTAGATCTAGATCTAGATTCTAAAAGATCTACAAGTTTTGTGAGTTCTGGTGCAGTTTTCAAGGTAGATGCCAATCTTTTGTTTCATTTTCTTACACTTATGCACATTGTTATTCTATCATTCTATCTTTGCTATAGATATAGAGATCTAGATCTAGATCTAGTTGAAAGCAACACGTAAACAAATGTTTTTTTTTCGTGAAATCTACACACTGTAACACAGTGACTCTCAAGAATGTGATGTTCTGAGGTGATAATAGATTTAAAAGATCTAGATAATCTACATAGATTATTTGTAAAAGTATGTCTGTATGTTCCCAAGAACTGTTTTACAGCCAGCTTTGCAATATATAAAAACGTAGTAAGCTCATCTTTTATCACATTTCTTACCAGCTCCATCACTTGATTTGGACATTGAGTTTGATGCCATCTTTGATCCAAGTTTGTAAAGTGTGCAACTGGCCAACTGCCAACTAGCGCAAGTTAGGCCTTTGTCGTGTAAACAAAAAGAAAAACATAGCTCTCTCTCTGAACTTCCGGTTGTGGTTGAAAGACAAGGCTTGGTGCAGGATCGAAACGTCGTATTAAAACTATTATCCTGTGGCTAACTGGGCCGAAGTTTTGAAGGGCTACCTTCTTGAAGGCCTAGGCTAAGTTAGTAATTTTTATCGTTGATGATATCATCTCATACATCAAGTCAGTCTGTCAGTCAGAGTTCCTTCTCTTTCCAGAGGATGGATGCCATGGTCTTCTTATTTAGGCCTACTCAGTTTATCCGCCTCCTTCCTTTACCTCTCATGCCTACACCATACCCTCTACGAACTTTTTCTGCAATGACCTGTGCCTTCTTACATGTCCGTAATGTTAAATATTTATCTCTTTCATTCTTTTGATGAGCTGTTTTTGCTTGACATGTACCATCTCTAGTATCTCAAGGTTTGTTTTCTTTTCTTTCCAAGAGGCTCTTGTTATTTTTCTATAAATCCACATCTTTAAAGCATCTTTTCTTCTTTCAGTATCCGTAGTCAGAGTACAAGTTTTACACCCATAAATAAATGTCGACGAATATTATAACATTTGCTTAGTCTTAGTCTTGTTTGAAGTGATACGTTTGATTTAATAATGATCTGCTTTAGTTTTGAAAATTTGTTTTTGCCATTCCTATCCTTTTCCTTATTTCTGTCTCATTTTTCCCCATCTTTTATTATTAGTTGGTCCAAATATACAAAGCTTTGAACTTGTTCCACTCTTTTCCCGTCAATAATTAGGCCTACATTTATAACAGGTAATCAAAGAAAAACTAAAATATACCCATGTGGTAATAGACTAATACACACACTGTAATATGTAGCAACAAACCAAAGGTAAATATGAATTTAGTAAAATGGTTGAAATGCAGAGTACACCAACAGTAATTTGTATACATGTAGAAAGCCTAATACATTTAATGGACATATCCTAAAATATCTTACGACACCTAGGCAAAAAGTCTCAGTGCAGTCATAGTTGAGCACAATGGAAACAAAGCCAAGAAATGGGGACCAGGTCTCAAATCTCAATAATATTTATCATCACCCACAGTATGATCTGTGCAGGGCGAAGATATTATTACCTCCCCATAACGTAGGCAATATTCTCAAGGGGTACAATTACAACTACCGGTATTATACATGAAAATGCAGATAGGGAACGCACAGTAATAAAAAAAAAAATGATTAAAAAGAATCTTGATAATACGGGAGAAAAACAAGATTCAACTTTACAACTTTTCAAGATTTCAAAACCGCAATCAAATGCACACAGAAGGAAAAACTCACCCTTTTTTTCGTCCAGAATACTTTTTTTTTTTCAAAACACTCATGCAGACTGAGAAGCTTCAAAATAAAAAAAAAACAAAAAACAAACAACAAACAAATAAAAACAACAACAAACCAAAAGGGGTTCTGTAGAACTACCGTCTTCACAAACTCGTCTCTTGGTGTAAAAAACAAAACAAACAAAAAACGATTCTATTAAACATGTAAACAGTTCTCTTATGTCAAGTCGTTTACATTTTGTACAAACCTTTACAACTAATTTTTCCCCCAAATAGCATATATAATTATGTTTTGCTACACAGGGCAATCATTCCATCCCTGACAAACTCTATCTTTTGCCGGAATCAATTGGGCCATTCTTGATAATACTGTTTGAAGAAGGTGAGGTCGAACAGTGTCATGCATAACGAGTCCATGTCCATCTCACATACTGATAATTATCTCTGGACAAAAATTTTCTACGAAGTCATAATTAAACTGATGCATTCGTAGTTTTGCGTATTGGTTTACAACCTTCCCCCCCCACCCACCACCACCAATTTGGAGCGGCTATTTCCATCTGATTTTGGCACTCACCACTTCGAAAAGATCATTGTGATGAAGTGGGGTAGATGTTCTGGAGAGACAGTTGTTGTCGAGCTTACCCACGCTTATCCCGACGATTTTCTAGATTTTCTAAAGACTTTTCTTAGGCGGAGTTTCCAAGAAGTTTGAAAGTCTCCGCGATGATAGCTTTGGTCAGATCCAGATCACATTTACGCCTGTTTTCGGAAACGGTATCAGTAAAGCCTTGGAAACATCGACCTGGTGTGTATTCTACAACCTGGTAAATCCTCTCGACAACTAGTTCCTGTACCAACGCAAGAGCGGTGTTGCCAAGAAAATACTCTTGCTGATTAAGCTTCCGATTAAGGTCTTCGCTACTTGCTCCTGTTTTACGGGAAAATATACACAAGTATACATCATTCGGCAATTGAAAAGGCATTGTACTAACAATATAAAATACTTCTTGCTGTGATGAAGAGTAACACTTATGATAGGTAGAAAAGAAAGAAGAAAAAGAGATCCGTCAATTGGCATACAACCTGCAAGTTAAAATATTAAAGCCTTGTATAGTGTTTTTATGACTAGGACGCCTCCGCTTCTCTGAGTGAATCCCAAAAACATAAAAAAAAAAAAAAAATGACAGACCTATGTATGTCTATGACACAATTCCTGTGCCTAAAAATACCATAGATTATGACATGATCCTAGACCGGTTGCCTTTACTTCTGTTGTCACAAAAATTAATGTTTAGAAAAGATAATCGTTATAGAGCTTGAGAAGTGCTTTTCCGCTTTTCGGGATCCTATGCATTTTGTGAAAAGATAGAACAGAAATTTTTAAGGTGCCATACTCGTATTTTAGAAAGAGCCACCTAAAGCAGAAATAAAGGTTAGAGGCAAGTCCATTGAGCAGATTGACCAGTTTGTTTATTTGGACCAGTTAATAACAACAGATGGTAGGTCTGATTCAGAAATAAAGAGACGCATCACCATCGCCAAAAATGCCTTCTCAAAATACTCACAAATACTGACCAACAAAAGAGTGAGTTTGCCAACCAGACTGAGAACAATGAAATGTTTTTTGTGGTCACCGTTCTTATATGCAAGTGAAACATGGACATTAAATAAGTCTATAGAGAAGAGAATAGATGCCATGGAAATGTGGATGTATAGGAGAATGAACAGAATTTCTTGGAAAGATAAGGTGACAAATAAGGAGGTCTTGGATAAAGTTGGCATGCAGAAACCAGAACTGCTGCAATTAATCCAAAGAAGAAAACTGGCATACTATGGCCATATAAGAAGACACTGCAGCATCCAGAAACGAGTTGTGGAAGGCAAGGTTGAAGGGAAGCGTGGTAGAGGAAGGAAGAGGCAGTCGTGGCTTGCCAACATACAGGAGACATCCCAGATACGACTGAGTGTAGCCTGTGAAGCAGCCTTGGACCGTGAAAGATGGCGCCGAATGACAGCCCACCTCGGAGACGGGACGGCACAGCGATTGATTGATTGATTGGGAAAGCTGCATAAGATTTGAAGTAAAGCGTGCAAAAAATGGTTACTTTAGTTCTTCCGCAATCTAATCTTTGTGTTGGCACAAATTGTCTTACGGTACACACTTATGTGAAAAGAGACACATGATATGATGGTTAGTTGATGTTGTTAGTTCCGTTTGGTGTAGCTGTTTGTAACGTACTTATCAAAAATAGTTTCTTTACTCATCAAGCCAAATGGATCTTTACTAAACATTGTGTCAGTTGGTGCGATTTCTAAATTGTTAAGTGAATGTCGTGAAACTGGTTGATCTCGGTTGTTATTTATTGCGGATCAGTGATGTGTGAAAGGATTTTATTTTGACCTTTGTCCTACGTATTGTTTGTTCCATTTTGTGCATGTAATAAGGTATGTGACATAAACTGATTTGCAAGAGAGGTTGATGTTGATTTTGTATGTGTTGCCATTGGAGGAGGATGTAAATGTGATGTTGGAAGTGAGTTATGGGCATGTCATGCATCTGTTGATGTTGCAAGGTCTGCTGCCTGTGTCTGTATTGTTTCTGGACACTCTTGAGTGTACCGGTGAATCTCCGAAAATTTCCGGTCTCTGATATGCCGGCATTGGTAGGAGTGGAATCGCTTTTTTGCATCTCTCAGATGTATGGACAGGGAAATATCTTTTTAAAATGGAAGTGATATTGGGGGGTGCTGAGTTGTATGTTATGACTATTGGGATCCTGTGTGTTTGTGACCGTTGCTTGGGCCGTCTCTGTATGGCTAGGGTGGGTGGTGTAACTTAGGATTTATGTTTTGCAGATTGAATATGTTTTTGAGAAATTAACGAACTTTTAAATGTTTTATTGAGTCAATTGAGTATGTTGTTATGGGAAACCTAGGACGAACGGATTCTAACAAGTCTAAATGCTGAGCTATAGGGCATGTTCCGTTTTGTATGGTGCGGATGACAAGATAACCAGTGTAGATAATTGAATGTTTAGAGTATAGATAAGTATGAAGTGCATTCTTATCTAAAGTGACCTTGACATTCAAGAATGGTACTTGTGAGAAGTAAATATGACTGGTGAATTTAATGGCAGGGTGAAATGAATTTGCATGATCGATGAATTAATTTTATCAAGCAGGTCGCGGCCATGGGCTCGTGTGAAAAAAATGTCGTCGATATATCTGAGCCAGATTAATGGTTGCTGTGAGAAGGTACTAATTAACTGCTCTCTAACGCACCCTTGAAGATATTGGCATATACGGGTGCCTTACAGGTAGCCCATAATCGTGTTCAAACGTCACATTGACTCAATCACATTGTTTTAAAACTTTTTTGGTGAAACTACCGATTTTTCATGGAAAATTTTGCCGATGTTATTATTTTCATGACCATGAGTAAAAAAAAATTGATCATTTAGACATCTTTTTTCACTCTAGTTCAAAACTAAACATTTGTCCTGGACGGGGATATCGAACGGCAGCGAGCAACGAATAATGAAATAAAACGAAATTATGTATCTTTTATACGTGATTTTTATGTGCATTTACATTTTTCTCTAACGTTACAATGATTTATTGATTATCACCATGCGTAGGATTTCAAAATGATATTCTCAAATATACTCAAAATTATTTATGTTTTACACTTATGTAACTTAATGGCATCATGTAATACTCACACTCAACACACGACAGATGGTACTTTGTTTTGCCATGCACTTTAATGAAACCATACCGAAATTAAATAGTAACAAACTGTCAAACAAAATACATACATGCAAAATGCAAATAACGCAAATTTTTCTCAATACTTTATTCATTCGATAAACCTGATACAGGCTAGAAAGAAGGATTGGTCGGGAGAAATGGGTCTGCCTGACTGTGAAATGCAAGGGCATAGAGACGTTGAGGAAGGATTTGTTCTCCATTGACACGACACTCCATGATGATATTCATTTGATATTTTCAGTCACCAATGATTTAAATTGGGAGGGGGTGACAATGTATTCTAGTATGACCGCCCCCCCCCCAAAAAAAAAACAACAAAAAAAAAACAAAAAAAAAAAAAAAAAAAAAACAAACAAAAAACAAAAAAAAACAAAAAAAAACAAACCAAAAAAAAACAAAAAAACAAACAAAAAATTACTTGCAATAAATACGTAAGACGTTGCATGCTCTAGTGAACGTAAGCAATCCCCAACGTGGCCCCGCAGCCGTTGCTCTCTGCAGGCTGTTCGTGTCCTAGTGGACGTAACCAACTACGAACGTGGCCCTGCAGCCGTTGCTCACGTGCAGGCTGATCGTGTCCTAGTGGACGTAACCAACTACGAACGTGGCCCTGCAGCCATTGCTCACGTGCAGGCTGATCGTGTCCTAGTGGACGTAACCAACTACGAACGTGGCCCTGCAGCCGTTGCTCACGTGAAGGCTGCTGCCCGCGAACCTGAAGCTGAAGCCGGGCACGCACGGCGAGTTTGAGCGGTGCCGCTTCACGGCCACGGAGCGAATGGAGCCGCTAACGCTGCAGGAGGCGGGCCGGTAGTCGTTGCTGGAGCACGTGACCTCTGCGCTGGTCCCCGGGATGTAGCAGACGTCGAACTTGGCGCGGCAGCCGCGGTTCACCCAGATATCTGCGCCGTACGCGCCAAACGTAGCGTCACGCGCGCATGCGCTGTTTGAGTATCTGGTTACCACGGAGATGGAGGTCACTTTTGCGGCGCCAGACACGGTGAGCCGGTTGTAGGCGAAGCCGTTGCTGTTTAGCGTGATGCGGCGACACGTTGCCTCTGTAGTAATATAGAGATATGTACATCTATTATATTTAAAGTGGGCAGAGTTAAATAACTACATACAATGTGTTTAAAATAATAAACTGCCGTCTCGACACGTTGCCTCTAGAGCAATAAAGAAACAGATAAAGCATGCACGGTTGAATAACGACATTGTTGTCTAAATGTTACGACATGCTGCCTCTTCGGTAATACAGAAATAGATATACATGTATAGTGTGAAGAGTTCAATGACGGCATAGCTTTTTAAAGTGATGTCGCGACATACTGCCTCTGCGGATATATCCTTCTTTCTATTTTCTACCGCTAAACTAATGAAAAATTAAACTTAATAACAATTCCTGAAACTAGTTTTATATATCACAATACGTTCCCTAGAGATTGTCTCCTAGCGATCCTGCTGCTTTCGCTTTTCTACAACATTGCTTATAATTCACGGGAACTGTACTGTTGATTTTACTCAACAACTTTACCATATCTACTGCCAATACTTCAACTACTATTACTGCTACAACTACTTGTACAACAACTTAGAACACTACTACTATTGCTACTACTACTACTACTACTACTACTACTACTACTACTACTACTACTACTACTACTACTACTACTACTACTACTACAACTACTACTACTACTACTACTACTACTACTACTACTACTACTACTACTACTACTACTACTACTACTACTACTACTACTACTACTACTACTACTACTACTACTACTACTACTACTACTACTACTACTACTACTACTACTACTACTACTACTACTACTACTACTTCTATGCATCTAGTACTGCTGCTGCATTTAACTGTTGCATCTATACATCTCCTAAGATATATGCAATTATTCTATCTCTATGAATCCTAGCATATTTTATAAAAAAATTAATATCTATGTGTAACGAACCACTGTGGTTGGCGACAGAGCAAACGACCAGGACCAAGAGAGCCAGGGTTGAGAACTTGTCCATGTTGGGCGTGAAGTCGGAGATCAGTAAGACTCTAAAGCTGTGAGATGTTCTTGTAATCTGTTGATGACGAGCGTCAAGAATCTGCAGTTCTGCTGTGATTTATCACATTCGGTGTTCTTTTTTATACCCAACGGTTGCGGATTTAGCTACTTAAAGCTTTATGTATATATTTTTTTCAAGTCAATTGTCTATTTTTTTTACTCTAAAGCCTGGCGGATATGAGCTAGAGAAAGATGTTCCTGGTTATCTAACCTCCACTTAAAATTAATAAGGACTTCCCTAGAAAACTGAAATTTTTAAAGCTAAGTGTTAACCCACTTAAGTAAACCGGGCCGTAGTGAGTGGTTAACCTTGATTCACACATCCTTATTTTCTAGGATCTCTTGTCTTCTCTACCGTTGGCCCGGTGACTGTTCACTCATTAAGCAACGTTGGGCAGTGCGCAGTGCAGTTCTGCTTGCTCTAAGTATCCGGGTTTACACAGAGGAGTAGACGGTTCCGTTTGAGAAGTTTTAACCGGATCCGCTAACTCGATTGTCTTTTTGGTTGCTCTACGTAGCTCGATGGGTTAGCGCTCTAGACTGGCTGGCGGAGGTCAGCAGCTCGAATCTCAGCTGATTCCCACGTCCCCGTGTAGAATTATTGAGAAAACGTACAGGACTTAAAACAGAAGTTTATTCATTGTTTTTTGTCGACTTTGAATACTATGCAGCTCGATCATATGATCAAGAAATTGTATGACTTGCATGTTGATGCCAGTGTTATTGCCTGGATTTCGTATATTATTACATTCAGAACTAAATGTGTTAAATCCAAAACTATTGTCACAAAGCTGTGTGCTTCCGCCAATTAAATACACTGACTACCTGTCTGTCTGTCTGTCTGTCTGTCTGTATTTCTGTCTGTCTGTCTGTCTGTCTGTCTGTCTGTCTGTCTGTCTGTCTTTCTGTCTGATCTCTGTCTGTCTGTCTGTCTGTCTGTCTGTCTGTCTGTCTGTCTGTCTGTCTGTCTGTCTGTCTGTCTGTCTGTCGATCTGCCTGTCTCTTTTTCTCGCTCTCCCTTTCTCTCTTACAATGAGACCATAATATGTTAATATAAATGTTATTAAATCCAAAACAATTAGGAAGTGGCTTGCCATCATCATCATCATCATCATCATCATCATCATCATCATCATCATCATCATCATCATCATCATCATCATCATCATCATCATCATCATCATCATCATCATCATCATCATCATCATCATCATCATCATCATCATCATCATCATCATCATCATCATCATTGACTCTCCACTTCTTCCCGCCCTCTCTCTCTCTCTCTCTCTCTCTCTCTCTCTCTCTCTCTCTCTCTCTATCTTTGCTTCTCTCGCTCAATCACGCTCTCTATTTCTCTGATTCTCTCCCCCCCCCTCGCCCAACTCTCTCTATTCTTTCTAAATCCCCCCCCCCTCTCTCTCTCTTTCTCCCTCTCTCTCTCCTCTTTTAATCTCTCTCTCTCTCTCTATTCCCTATCTGTCCGGTTATCGGATAAATAACCACTTCCAAACTATTATCACAAACACGGGGGCACCGCAAGGCTGTACACCAATGTCTACAACTTAGTACAAGACAAATGGCGCAAACACACAATTGATTAAATTTGCTAATGACTCTAGCCTAATCGGAACAATAATAAATAACAAAGATCTTTACTTCGAAGAAATTTTTAAAATGTTCTCATGGTGCCAGATTACCTTTTTAAATTTGAAAAATTAATTAAAAGAAAGAGATGAATTTTTGTTTAAGACGAAACGAGGAACCTGCTTTAACAACGTTAAAAATAAAAGATATAGGCCTACAAGTTGAAGTAGTTGACGCATACAAAAATATCGGCCTCACCAATGATTGTAAACTTTCTCTTACCACACATTTTAAAATCCTGATTAAAAAGAAAGCTGTACTTTTTAAAGAAATTAAGGTGTTTCAATGTCGATTACAATATTCTGAAAATAATTTTATATCTCCTACACCCAAAGCTTAATATCTTTTAAAATTACATGTTTTACCTATCAAGTAGACACATTAATAAAGAAAGCTTGCCAAATAATTGGTTGTGAAATAACCTCTTTCAAAAACCTGTATGTTTTACAAGTAATGAATAAAGCGAAATCTAAAACAATTAATAAGACATAAACCATTTTTCTACAGTCAATATGAAAGATATATTAGATTAATATTAAAAGGGCCAGAACAGGCAGATATAAAACTTCTTTTATACCAGCCCCCATCAGATTCGTACACATTTGCCATACTTTGCGGACTTGCGTTTGCAGGGGTGTGAGTATTCTTGTACCAGTACTGTGTATGCATAAAGAGCTATGTGTTTCTAAAGTAAATAAAAAAGTATGTATGTCTGACAGTGTATAAATTCATCAATGTTACACGCGTAAATGAATTGTTTATTCTATTTTTGTTCTTTTAAATATACTTATTCTATTTTTGTTCTTTTAAATATACTTATCGGAATTTGCGTTTTGTGGATCGGTTTTCGTTTGGAATACAAATGAGGTTTAAAAGACACATAATTTGGTAGAGGTAGGCCTACTCTGTCGCTCTACCTCTATGCCCCCTCCCTTCTCTCTCTCTCTCTCTCTCTCTCTCTCTCTCTCTCTCTCTCTCTCTCTCTCTCGCTCGCTTCCCCCTTCTCTCCTTTTTTCTTATTTTTTGGAAGGGTGTGAAGAGAAACGAACTGTATGTATGTATTGTGAAGAAGGTTCTATTGGCTTTTTAAAATTTTATTTTAACTTTAATAATAGTATAAGAAAGTATGCAAATCATTGCTAGTTTGCTACTTACACTATATGTATTCTGCAATCATTGAAATTGAATCTCATATTTTCGGCCAAAACATATTTAAATGCACTTATACGTGGTCTATGAATTTCACAGGTTGGGTTGGGTTGGGTTGGTTTAA
Source organism: Elysia chlorotica (assembly GCA_003991915.1). NCBI lineage: Eukaryota > Metazoa > Mollusca > Gastropoda > Plakobranchidae > Elysia > Elysia chlorotica. The sequence continues at coordinate 24,849 of RQTK01000963.1, forward strand.
CGTCCAACAGCAGCACTATATAGACTTTTTTGTGGACGGGCCCCAAGACGGACGTCTGATAATTGTATGTGCTGCCACACACAAGACAGGGCGGGGATATCATGACTCCTGTCTCAGCCGATCACATTATACTGACACCGACCCAGCCAGTG
>RQTK01000963.1:27500-33136 GCA_003991915.1 Elysia chlorotica
GTGCGCTCACACAATTACAAGACAACGTTTACTAAGCTTGGTGCGCTCACACAATAATAACAGAAAGTTTACCAAGCTCGGTTTACGCACCCACTTACAACATAACGTTTACCAAGCTTGGTTTACGCACACACTTACAACATAACGTTTACCAAGCTTGGTTTACGCACACACTTACAACATAACGTTTACCAAGCTTGGTTTACGCACACACTTACAGCATAACGTTTACCAATCTTGGTTTACGCACGCAATAACAAGACAACGTTTACCAATCTTGGTTTACGCACGCAATAACACCATAACGTTTACCAAGCCTGGTTTACCCACACAATAACAAGAAAACGTTTACCAAGCCTGGTTTACCCACACAATAACCAGACAATGTTTACCAAGCTCGGTTTACGCACACACTTACAACATAACGTTTACCAAGCTTGCTTTACGCACACAATAGACAACATTTACTAAGCTTGCTTTACGCACACAATAGACAACGTTTACCAAGCTTGCTTTACACACAATAACAAGACAACGCTTACCAAGCTTGGTTTACGCACACAATAGACAACGTTTACCAAGCTTGGTTTACGCACACAATAGACAACATTTACTAAGCTTGCTTTACACACAATAACAAGACAACGTTTACCAAGCTTGCTTTACACACAATAAAAAGACAACGTTTACCAAGCTTGGTTTACGCACACAATAGACAACGTTTACCAAGCTTGCTTTACACACAATAACAAGACAACGCTTACCAAGCTTGCTTTACGCACACAACAGACAACATTTACTAAGCTTGCTTTACGCACACGATAAAAAGACAACGTTTAACAAGCTTGGTTTACGCACGCAATAACCAGACAACATTTACCAAGCTTGCTTTACACACAATAACAAGACAACGTTTACCAAGCTTGCTTTACACACAATAACAAGACAACATTTACCAAGCTTGCTTTACACACAATAACAAGACAACGTTTACCAAGCTTGGTTTATGCACATAATAGACAACGTTTACCAAGCTTGCTTTACACACAATAAAAAGACAACATTTACCAAGCTTGCTTTACACACAATAACAAGACAACGTTTACCAAGCTTGGTTTATGCACACAATAGACAACGTTTACCAAGCTTGCTTTACACACAATAAAAAGACAACGTTTACCAAGCTTGGTTTACGCACATAATAGACAACGTTTACCAAGCTTGGTTTATGCACACAATAGACAACGTTTACCAAGCTTGCTTTACACACAATAAAAAGACAACGTTTACCAAGCTTGGTTTATGCACGCAATAACAAGACAACATTTACCAAGCTTGCTTTACACACAATAACAAGACACCGTTTACCAAGCTTGGTTTATGCACACAATAGACAATGTTTACCAAGCTTGCTTTACACACAATAACAAGACACCGTTTAACAGGCTTGGTTCGCTCATACAAATCTCCGAAGCCTCCTGACTGACTCACCCCGCTTGCAGCGCTTGCCGGTATAGCCGCTAGGGCAGGAACAGGAAGCCCTCCCCCCGACAGCTCTGCACGTGCCTCCGTTTTGGCATCCATAGTTCTTGCATGGATCTTTCTCTGGAAGTGTTGGGATATAATAATAATAATAATAATTAATAATAATCATAATGATAATAATAACAACAACAATCGTAATACTACTACTACTACTACTACTAATAATAATAATAATAATAATGATAATAATAATAATAACAATAATAGCAACAATAAGCAAAAACAAGCAAACAAAATAAAAACAAAAACGAAAAAATTTGGTTTTTAAACCAGTAGGAAACTACGGGTCTTAGAAATTGTTAACGACTTGCATCCCTAAACCTCAGCTTCTGAATTATCCATCAAAACACAAGAAAAGTTTACTTTTCATGCAGTATGGGCCCTTATATCCTCGCGGGCAAATGCACTGAGTTTTGCCTCCGTAGACCGTGCAGCGACCTCCGTTCTGGCAGGGGAACGTCTTGCACGGATCTTTCACTGTGGAAACAAAACACATTCACAAGCATGGATCAACCAACATCAAGGGATAATTATAATCAACGCCTCCCCTGATCCTGGAGCCGGTGTTTGTTTAATGTGACAGTCGGTCTACTTCCCCCGTTCTATGTATGTGTGTCAGCATATAAAAGTGTCAGATGTTCGTCTTGGGATCCGTCCATCAGAGAGCCAAGTTGTTGTGGATAGATATTATGAAACTAATCAACCAATCAACCAACCACAGTGACTGCGTAATAAAGTAACCTAAATTGAAAACGGTAACGCCATTATGAAAAGTTTGGCAGAATATAGATTAGTGATGAGGGTTTTATTTACCAACCTGTCTGTTCACATCGTCAATACAAAGCCAGGCAGCCAGACCATTATCTATGGCTGAATTATTAATGAGAAGACATAGCAGAGCTGTCACTGTCCCAATCTATTCACCCATCCACTGATGTATGACACCAGCGCTGACTTTGGTCCGATAACCACACACCCAGGTTATAACGACCCAATGAAAAAAACAACTTGAATTACTGCATGTCGTCATGGTAACGTCAATGCGGTCGGTCAGATCTGGGATATTATCGGTTAAAAGAAAGAGGTTATATCTTTCTTCTTCAACATACTCGGTGTCAGTATAATGTGACCGGCTGAGACAGGAGTCATGGTATCCCCGCCCTGTCTCGTGTGTGGCAGCACATAAAATTGTCAGACGTCCGTCTTGGGGCCCGTCCACAATATAGCCTATATAGTGCTGCTGTTGGACGTTAAACGAACCCAACCAACGAACCAACCTTCAACATACGTGTACTGAGCTCACTGACATTTCCAATTGTACGTTTACAGAAAGTGAGTTATCGTTCTTCCATAACATCGCTGCTGTGAGTGGACAGACAGAAAGTAGTTTATCTTCTCTAACAAGGTTTTTGCAAAGGTTAAAGCCGAAGCAAGATGGCGAACCAGATGAACAATAGGCGTAGAAGCAAGGACATTACTGCACTTATGAGGTTTAGTTGTTCAAATTTGACGACAAAAATAGTGACCGAAACATGAACGTCATTTAAGGAATTTTAAAGCGAATTTGAAAAACTTGTAAATTTAAACCCCACCAATGTTTGCGTATTCAGAAAGTGAGAACAACTATAAGTTAATCCTCACTTGCAAACTAGCATTTTTTACCCTGCAAAAATCGCGGCAATGACGGACCATGCTATTAACATTGCGAAACGAGTAAAAATATTGTGTGCATCGAAACAATGTCTACAATAGCAATGAATACTAATTAGGCCTACTATGTGCTTTATAAGATCTAGACAAAAATAAGGCATCAGGCCTGACTTACCCTTAGCTTGGCACTGATACGTTGGACAAGGAGGCTTTTTACAGACAATTCCGGAATCAACGCATTTTTCGCTTTTGCGACAGCCACCACACCGGTCTGAAGAAAAAAGAAGTTAAAAGAGAAAAAAAAAACAAGAAGACACCAATAATTAATTTAGAGCGGAACAGTTTAAACCGTTGAGTCCCTTCGATATTTTTCTTTCGATAATAACAATTCATTGAAAACCAAATTGAAGGTTAACAAATTTATGTTAACAATAATCGTGATATCCATATAAAAAGAAGAAATAAAATTAAGATCTCATGCTGGCATTGGTAACCAGACCGCCATACGACACTACCTGCCTTAATGTCCCTGTATAAACAGCGCCTTACTCCTGTTACGCTTCATAAGGCAACAGTAATCAGAAGAACAATTCTAATACAGCAATAAATAACGCCAAGCTCTCTCCTTGATTAGCGGCCCTATTTCTTGCGAAGCTTCCTACACGGCGAGGTGGTCCCAGAACGTGGTACCCTGGGCTTGGTCCGTCACTTTATACTGACACCGACACAACCAGTCTGGAAAAACGCGTCCGACAGAGCGGGTCTCAAACCCGGACCTCCTGCACCGAGAGCCGACCCTCCAAGATAATCAAGATATACGTTCAACTAAAAATTAGGACCTCGATCTGAAAGATCACCAACGTCTAAGCATCTAACCTTAATTCAGAGGAGCCCTAGCTTGGTCAATAAAACGAAGTGCTAGAAAGAGTCGAACAAGAGTTTAAGTAGATAAATAAATTTATAAGCATGACCAATAGCAACAGCAGCATCAACACGTCTTTAGAATACCGTTTTTCGTACCACATACCAACAAAAGTGTATTCCCACATTTCTTGCAACAAAAAACAAAACCGGTGTATTTTCTGAGCGATACCCAGAGATTTCTCACCTTCCTCGCAGCGTTTGCCGTAGTACTCAGGTTTGCATTCACAGACTGGGGACCCATCTACAACCTGACACTTCCCTCCGTTCTTGCACTTGTAGCCATCACAGGGGTTTCTCGTATCTGACTTACCATACAGGTAGGAGCAGAACAAGAAACAAAATGATACTGTATTTTTTTTTATCTTGCCTGACTTCCGATGAAGGCAAGAGCAGAAACGTGGTACGTCAAAAAATGAACCAAGCAAACCAAACCAAAATTAATAGCTTGTAATAGTCAATCAAGACTTAATGATTCTTTTCCGTAACACACATTCATGTAACGGTTTTGGTCTCAGCAACACTTCATCATGTCATGGCGATTGATCCCTACATCACTCCACCATGTCATGGCGATTGGTCTCAGCAACACTTCATCATGTCATGACGATTGGTTTCAACAACACTCCATCATGTCATGACGATTAGTTTCAGCAACACTCCATCATGTCATGGCGATTGGTTTCAGCAACACTCCATCATGTCATGACGATTGGTTTCAGCAACACTCCATCATGTCATGACGATTGGTTTCAGCAACACTCCACCATGTCATGACGATTGGTTTCAGCAACACTCCACCATGTCATGACGATTGGTTTCAGCAACACTTCATCATGTCATGACGATTGGTGTCAGCAACACTCCATCATGTCATGACGATTGGTTTCAGTAACACTCCATCATGTCATGGCGATTGGTTTCAGCAACACTCCTTCATCATGTCATGGCGATAGGTTTCAGCAACACTCCATCATGTCATGTCGATTGATCCCAGAAACACTCCATCATGTCATGGCGATTGGTTTCAGCAACACTCCACCATGTCATGACGATTGGTTTCAGCAACACTTCATGATGCAATGTCATGGCGATTACTTTCAGCAACACTCCATCATGTCATGACGATTGGTTTCAGCAACACTTCATGATGTCATGACGATTGGTTTCAGCAACACTCCACCATGTCATGGCGATAGGTTTCAACAACACTCCACCATGTCATGGCGATAGGAAAGAAGCTCGTAAAAGTTAGTGACAACTAAGTGCTCATCTTGATGAAAATTGAACCCGTGAATGTTATAAACATCTTTATCGATTTCTTGTGACTTTTGAATGCAATGTTACTCTATGTCAACATTATATGGTTATGTTTCTTTTGAACTTGTGATCAAGGAAATTGTTAAGCGCATTGAGCATGATCTTGATGGAAGTGCGCTATATAGATGCAATATATTATTATTATTATTATTATTATTATTATTATTATTATTATTATTATTATTATTATTATTATTATT